>JAQZBX010020657.1:0-32826 GCA_029593785.1 Cabassous unicinctus
CTTTATGGCCTGGTATCTGTGGACTTCTACCCCAAATAAATACCCTTTGTAAAGACCAACCCATTTTTGGTATTTCACATTAGCACCCCTTTGGCTGACTAATACACACCCAAACAAACGTAATAAGATTAATAACATGTTTTATCTAGGGTATGTACCTCAAGCTACCATATATAACTAAAATGGAAAAAAAAATTTCTTTATACCTTGTAATGCTTCAAGGAAATATATGAAAATGATTGAGTTAGGATGTGGATTTTTAAAAACAGATATTTTCATTAAAAAAGTAAAGTTAATGCTGAAGGGAAATTAGTCTTGTATGAATGCTTTGTATTCATTAAATACTGGGTAATTTTACTTTCTGGGATAGAATTATGGTTAGGAAAGGACAAATATTTAGTAAAATATATGCATTAGAATTGGCTACTCATGCAAGACGAGAATTTAAGTGATAAGGCTTTGTATATTTGTTTTATCAGCTGAGGGAAGTTTGTACTTTATTTTGATGAAATTAGAATCAATATATTTTAACATTAAAATCAATTTATAATTCAGGTTTTTGACAATAAACTTGAGCATTTGGACCACTTCCTCATGTAACTTATTTGTCCCTTAGGACTTGCTTGAGACCTACCGCATATATACAACTTCCATTTTATGATGGAGTCCTGCAGTGAATGCCCAACTTTATGCTTGGTGGGTCAGACAACACCTATTTCAAGATGGGCATAACAGGTCTCATGATAAATTGTTGCACAATGTTTAAGCATTTGGTCACTATCAAGGCCAGTAGCAATCAAAAACCTGTTTCTCAAAATGAGAGTAATTATCTACAGAATGAGGTAGGGCTTTGTTCCAAAACCCTAAGAGTATGCACCGTGTTTCTCCTATAGGGCACTACCAAAGGCTCCAGACAGCATTTCTATTTGTCATTCACATTTCCACTACCATTGGATCTGATGGTAGAGCAGCTTGCACAACAGAGTGAAACAGATGCAGAGCTTTCTCTTGCTGTGGTCCACAGTAAAAATTAGCATCTCTAAGGGTCTTGGTAAATGGGCCAGAGTAGCACACCCAAATGAAGAATATGTTGTCTACCAAATCCAAAGGGGCCTACTAGGCATTGTGGATTTTGTGCAGCAAAGCCATAATGATAAAAAAGGCATGTGTTATTAGTGGGGAAAAAATGTTGTTCTCAGCACCAAAACTTAATAGTCAATAGTTACCACAATATTATCTGGTCTTAGCCAATTGACACAATGACAAATAATTTTCTAAAACAGCAGTTCCAAAATTTAAACACACTCCTACCATGTATCAGCATCCCCATGTTCCACATCCTCAGCAATAATTGGTGTATCCAGATATTTTTCCCATTATACTGAATTTGTAGTAGTGCCTCATTGTGGTTTTCCTTTTTTTCTTTGAAAAATTTTTTTAACTTATTTTAAATTGAAGTCTATCACTCATATATGAACAATCATAAAACTCCCAGGGAATGTGGTTTTACTTTTCATTTTCTTTCAAAATTAATAGTACAGAACATGCTATCATTTGTAATTTAAGATATCTGTGCTTCCAATTCTTGAAATCCCTTTACAGGTCTTATGAAATATACATAACTTCACGTGGTTTATGATGTGGATTTCTGTGATCCTTTGTTTTCTAGAGAAAATAATTCATTTAACTCAAATTCAAAAATAAGTTTACTTTATGTGTATTTCCATTATGTGTATTTTTCTCCTTTTTTCTATTTCTTCTCCAATAATTCCATGAAGTTCTTAAATCGGTTCTGAATATATTTCTCAAATTATTATAATATTGGTTTTTGCAATTAATTACTTAATCCATTACATTTTAATTTTGCATAGATTGCAAGATAGGAACAACTTTCATTTTCCCCATTATGTTAACCAATTGTCCTCATAATATTTTCTGAGATATACATGTATTCCCAAAGCAGTGTGATACTATATCTATCATTTTTTACATATTACTATATTACTATGTAGTCTCTATTCTGTTGTATAGTTGACTTTTCTGTTTATATGCCATGCTATAATCTTTACTTGCTATTATTTTAGAATTGACATTTGTTATTATGCTTTTATAATTGTATCTTAACATGAGCATGAGATTAATTTTATTTTTCTAAATCAATGTAAGCATTTTATATTAGTAGTACAGAAAATTACAAAAATATCTGTAAACCATAATTATTACAGCCTTTTGGTATGTGTATATGAAATTAGCAATACATAAATAAAATACATACAGTAATTATTATAATTAATACATGCATGAGATCATCAGAAAAATATTTCAATAAAATATTCCTTCTTACACCTGGTTTTTAATTTCTTTACTCTATATCTTTCATCAATATTTAAAACATTACCATAAATTTCACTAAAGTATTAGTGTATGTATGAATTTCAATAAGATTACTATGAAAAAATGATTATCTTTATGTTATAATTTAATGGTTAATATTTTTATTAGAGAAGTTGTGAGTTTACAAATGAAACATGCATACCATAGAGCATTCCTATAAATTATCCTACTGCCAGAATCTCACAATCTTGTGACATATTTGTTACAAATGATGAAAGAACACTTTCATAATATCACTGCTATCTATAGTCCATAGCTTATACTTGGTGTATTTTTCACATAAACCATCTTATTATTAAGATAATGTATTAGTACTTCATATTTGTTATAATTACTAAGAGAAAGTCCTCATATTTACACTGTTAACCATAGTCCATCACCCATCATAGGGTTCACAGTTTTATATAGTCTCCTATCTTGTACAATCCACCAAAGTGTATGCTCAGTGGTTCTCAGCTTCATCACAGCAGTGTGCTTTCATTATTTCAGTCTACTTTTGAATGTTTTACTTTCTCCAAAGGGAGAAACCCTACACACTTTTATATCTCCCTATTGTTTACCCTTAGCATTGATATAATACCTTGTTTGCATTGCTTCAAATATTACATTATTACTGTTAATTATAGTCTACAAGTTACATTAGTTTTATTTTTCCCATGTATCACTTTATTTTCAGTTTAACTTTTAAAAAAATATACTTTATTTTTTAAAGATACTTAGAGTACATAAAAGTTACATAAAAAATATAGGGGATTCCCATATGCCCTGCTTCCTACCCCTCCCACATTCTCCCACATTAACAGCATCCTTCATTAGTGTCATACACTTCTTACAATTGATGAACAAATTTTGGAGCAATGTCACTAAGCATGGATTATAGTTTATGTTGTAGTTTACATCTCTCCTGCACAATTTTGTAAGTTATAGCAAGATATATAATGACCTGTATCTGTCATTGCAATGTTATTCAGCACAATTCCCAAGTTCTGAAAATGCACCCCATAATACACCTCTTTTCCCTCTCCCTCCCCTTAGGACCTCCAGGGGCCACTGAGTCCACATCAATGATATAAGTTATTCCATTGCTAGAATCACAATATGTCTATAGTAAAATACCAGTAAGTTTATTGTAGTCCATTATTCATTCCCCAATCCTGAAGATTCTGGGATGTTGATGTCCACTCCACTTCTAATTAAGAGGGGGTTTAGATCCCATGGGACAGATGGATGGGACTATCTTGCTTGCAGTTACATACTCTCTCTCTTCCTTGGGATGGACATTTTCCATCATCATCTCCTTGTTAGTTGTCCTGGGTGAGTCCAATGAACTGGAGAGTAGGTGCTGCAACTCTGTTGGGAACAGACCGCATGCATAAAAGTCCCAAAGATTTAAATCTCTTCAACATGCACTTATCAAGTATAGTACTATCTATAATTTCAAATAGAAGGGGCAGAAGAGGCTTGTGTAGGGAAACCACAGCTGAGTCCAACTCTTTCCCACTAAGGAGCATAAATTCAAAGGAAGGCCCACTGGCAGGGCACCAGCGTTCTGAGCTATCTGCCCTGCCTTTAGTGTCTGAATGTCTCCAGACCCTTTAGGAGCCCTGCTATTTGAGGTAGTACATATTTTGGCTGTCAAAAACATCCTGCTGAGAGGTGCAGAAGCATAACCTCTAGAATGACTTCCTGACTCACTTTGAAATCTCTTAGCCATATAAATTCATTTGCCTTTACCTTTTCCTCATTTTAGTCAAGATCTTTTTCTAGTTGCATTGCTAGTTGGTGCTGGTACTAATACATCAGTGTCATGGAGGGTCATTCCTGGGAGTCATGTCGCACACTGGGGGGACGGTAATGACTTTACACTCTGAGTTTGGCTTAGAGTGAGACCACCTCTGAGCATTTTGGGGGTGATACAATTGGAGCATATGATCCTGCAATGCTGGATACAGGCCTTGTTAAATTTCTTCAAAATTTATAAAAATATATGGTACAACTTGCAAACCATAATGTGTCATTGACCATGACTAGTAACAATGTTTCAATATTTGTACAACTGTAACAAAGATACCATCCACCTGTGAAATGTTATTAATAGAGGAAAGAGGGGAGGATTTGGGGTATATGGGAATCATCTATATTCTGTATGTGACTTTTGTAACCTAAAATTTCTTTGAAGACAAAATGAAAAAAATAAGACACTGGGGGAAAAATGGTAGAAAATATCACTGTGCATAAAAGACAACTTATTTTACAGTGATGAAAGACACAATGTCAAATACTTTTAAAAATATTTTTAAATTATTTTTTATTATTCCAAATTTTTATAAAATTGTATTTTATTTCTTACTTTTAAGGCTAACATTTTTATTCCATTTTCTTGTTGATTGTATTTGGTTATTTTGTTGGCTTCATAATTGTAAAATCTTTGGATTACAGAAGGGTTACAAATATGACAAGGGAGGATCATTTTTGTGGGGTGTCAATGATGGAGGATACATGGGAGGAGATTCACTTGGGACATACCTATAAGGCACATACATGTGTTCAAGTGTTCATGGTGTATTGTCACGGTGGATGGAGTTTCACACAATAATTGAAAGAATAGCAAATTCCCCTCATGGGGAGCTCTGCTGCATTCGCTAATGGAACAGCAAGAATCCCCCAAGTACAAGGGCAGGGACAAGTGAAGGAGGATGGTCCATTGATAGGTCCTTGATATTGATGACTCTACTTATGAACCTTTGCTTTTGAGGTTGAGACTTAGCCTAGTATTATAGGGTGCTTAAGAGTTACCTCCGGAGAGCTTCCTTGGTGATCAAATGTGGCCTCTATCACCATATTTTTAACACCTTGCAATGGAGGAACATTCTTGTATTTGTACTAATACCCACAATCCTCGTTCAATACCAAAATCACTATGCTATACAATCCCTAGATTATTCTCTAGTTTTCTTTCAATTGACATTAATCTCCTTAGACTACCTCTTTCAGCCATATTCACATTTATAAATTGGCAATGTTAATTATACATAAGATAATGTGTTATCATTAACTCTAGCTATTTCCACACATTTGCAATGTACCTAATTAAATAGTCTGTATACCTTCAGCATTAGTCTCCCCTTCCCAACCCACATTCTATCTCCTTGTAACCTCTATAGCTTAACTCCATAAATTTACTCATCATATTTAGTTCATGTTAGTGATACCATACAATATCTGTTCTGATGGCTTATTTCATTCAATGTAATGTCCTCAAGGTTCATCCATGATATCATATGCATCCCAATTTCATTTCTTTTTACATCTAGTGTTCCAACATATGTATATACCACATTCTCATATTTCTGCTGTTAACCACAGTCCATCATGCTCCATGGGTTTCACTGTGTTATAAGGTCCCATGCCTTGTACAATCCATCTAATGTGTACTCTCAGAGACTCAATTTCATCACAGAATTGTGCTGTCATCACTTCAGTGGTTACTTCAGTTAAGTTGTCACTCACCTCAATCAGAATGGTCTTAATCTGATTATTGGAAACCTTTATGAACAGAGTGAATCTCAGACAGATTAAAAACAAAGAGACACAGAGGTATAAGGCAGAAGATGAATTCAACAGAACCAAGAAGAGAAGGGAGAGATAAGTGCTGTTGCCGTGTGTCCTGCCATGTGACAAACCAAGGACCAATGACTGCCAGCAGCAAGTTTCAGAATCTTACGTTCTTCAAGGAAAAAGTATTTCCTTGATGACACCTACATTTGGATTTTCTTTTAGGCTCAAATCTCTTAGTTAATAAATTCTTATTTTTTTAGCCAACCCATTGTATGGCATTTGCTTGAGGAGTCCAGAAAACAAACACAATTCAAATAATGAGCCATAGGAAAAACCATGGACTATAGTTAAGAGTACAATTATAAAAATAATAATTATAACAAATTTACGTGACTATTTCAGGTTGTTAATAATAGGGTGGTATATCTGAATCCTGCATTTATGTATGATTGTTCTCTAATAAATTATCTCATAAAAAGTACATTGTCCTTGGGGTATATATTTACTATATATCACTTTCTATCTATCTAATCCATTGTTCTATGAATATGATCTATTTTTCTAACTGTTTTTATCCATGGATTACATCTAGGAATGTTTTTGTTTGTGGTTATATCATTTCAGTCATGGATCCATTATAAAATTTTTGTCTGATTTGAAAAACTATATTAATGATTAAAAGTAATAATTGAAAAACACCTGAATATGTACTTAATGTGTGGCATTCAAAAAAAAGTAAAGTTGTTGATGTGATGCTGAAAAACTTGTCAGAAGACATAGAGTGAAATGACCAAGGTGGATAATGGATAAATGGAAAAATCATTTATAGTACAAATCCTTATATTTCCATATATATGTTCATATCTATTTATTCCCAATCCAACGAAGGCCAGGCATTATCCTAAAGAAAGTAAAAAAATAACAGTGAGGATGTTTTTGAATCACACTTATGAGACTTTCTCATTTGGGAAATTCATACTTTACTTCTACCTTATCAATTCTGCTAGTTAGCAAAATATCTTAAGGAGGGCTGAATTAGGAGTGGTAATATATGGAAAGAATGGAAAGAATAAAAAACAGAACAAATGGAGAGTAACTATTATTCATAAATATTAACTCTATATTTGTAATAAAAACATGCTGTTCCACTGAAACAAAATACATAAAATTAAAGACAAAACAAAATCTACACATTTAATCATGATAAAAATATAAAGAGATATTAAAAAGATTATCTTAACCAGGAAAAATGTATCAGATGTGAGGATTTAAAATGTCAAAAATATCAAGTTTTCAGCTCCTTAATGCCAACTTGCACTTTTTTAGGCTATGCCTGAATTAACAGACTATGATATACCTACTTCAAATTGTCACTGAAAAGAAGAATTAACATAAGTGATATATATAAAAAAAATACTCACCAAAATTAGTAAAGTAGGAAAGGAAATTATAGGAGGCAGATTGCTGGAAAAATGCTATTTGATAAAAAAAAAGATGATGATATTTCCAACAAATCAGATATTTCAAAAATAATTTAGTGGGTAGGTCAAAAATTCTACAAATATATCAGAGGGTGATTTTCATGCTAATAGTGCTTCTGCAAACATGGTGAACTTTCTTAAAACTCAAGACATTTTCTGTAAGAAGTGTGGTAAGCACCAACCCTACAAAATGACACAATACAAGAAGGTTCAGATTTTTATATAGGCCTAAGGAAAGTGGCTATTACTGGAATTAGAGCAGCTGTGGTGGACAGATTAAGCTGATTTTTTGGAAGAAGGTTAAAACTGCAATGGAAGTTTTGTTGAGACTTCAATGAATGGGTCTAAGTACAGATCCAAGAAAATGTTGGTTATAAAAATATGTAAATATTTTTAACTGGAATGACACAAGAGAAAGGGTAAAATGATATATGTGTAAGGTTCATTGTTTCATTATGAAGTCAATAAAATCTTGAGGTTATATTAAAAATTATATGAGAGTGATAAATAAAAATATAATACAGCAAAACATACATGCTTTACAATTAGAAAATTAGTCATCCATGTCAACAACAGAGTTTAAAGATGAAACATAAAAATAATGCCTTGTTTGCAGAAAAGATTTCTGTTCTAATAAAATCCTTATTCAGGATGAAGACAGTAAATGATTTATAAGGGTAAATCCTCACTTAGAAAAAAGTAACAGTTAAAATGAAATTCTCTTGGGTCTAAAAGCATAGAATTTAAATATGCATTATGGAAGCATCCTTTGATAGGGACACCTAAGTTGTCCCATAGAGAAAAGGTCTGCTCTGCACTCTTGAATAGCAGCCACAGCAGAGCTGGATGCAACAACAGAAGTGGATTTGTCTGAATGTTTCAGGTGGCCTGAGGACAATGCAGGCCACATTGCCATCACTGGGCTTCATGACATAGTGGTGGTGCAGACACTGACACTTATGCACTTGGGGCCACAGCCTCCTCTTTCCTCCAAGATTAAAAAGTTAAGAAGGGGAAAGAGGAAGAATTCTAGGGAAACAACTGACCCACCTCACCCAACTTGCTCTAAAAATCACAAGATTTACTGTCGCCTGGCCTGCCTCTTCTTTTCAGGAAAACCTCTGCTCTGCTCAAACTCAGGTGGCCCCATCCTTTGCCACCCTTATAGTCCTGGCTGGTAAACAGCTGCTCTGCCAGGCTTTCTACTCCCTTTCGCACAGCACAAACAAAAGAGTGGCACAGCTGGTGTCTGGAGGACTATAGAGATCTTTGACTAACAATGGCATTGTTCCTTCTGCCAGTCACTGTGGGCCTTGGAATGGATCAGAGGAAATCCCAGGATTTTTACATGGAAGTTTTACCACTCCGCTGAAGTCACTCTGTCCCCATGGGGGATAAATGTCTCCCCCATGGTTATATTTCAATGGGTAAATGGAAAGAAAAATTGTATTATTGGGCTTTTTAGAGATGCCACTGTACAAATGACCAAGTTCCTTGAACTCCTTGCTCAAAAATGAGAGAAAAAGAGTCTTCTCTCATTTGCAGAGTGAGACGACCACCACTTCTAAGTTCCTTGCTTAACTCCATCAATGGGTGGGGCTCTTAGGGATGTTACATCATTTTTTGGATGGCCCTAATTGCTGAGTTCATTTTTGTTATTGATGTATTTTCTATGTGTACCCCTGCTATTCTTCACCTTCAAGCCTTGGTGGGGATTTTTGCTGTTAGGGTCACACTGAATCATGTGTGTGATTCACATTGAATCTCACAGAATCATAGGCTTGGCTAATAAATAACCTTAAGATTTTGATCAGACAATTCAAAAGCACATCAAACATATCCCCTGAAGCATTGTGCCATTGGGGAAAAGTCAGTTCTATTCTTGAGAGTGACATCTTCATCATGGCAAAGTAAGACATCACTGGAAAAGTCTCTCTGTAGAATCAATGAGTAAAAGGACAAATTCAAATTGCTTGTATATTTGGAGTGAAATATATGCTGGGAAAGTACTCCACAAATGCTGAATCAAAGAAAAGACAATAAACTTAGGTAAGAAATTTGTGTCCCAGACCTGCTAGCTCTGCCACTATCTAGGCCCTGCACAGCATGGGAGTCTCACAGTGTAAGGAAGGCCTGGATATCCTCCTGTTGCAGATACAGAACACAGAGTCCTTCACAGCAGTAAGCTAGAACCCCATACATATCCAGTCACAGTGACCCAAGTCTGCAGAGACCCAGGGTGGAACACAAGCACTGGAAAAATGTTACATACAAAAGTGGACTGAGAGAAAAAAAGAGACCATTGCAGAACTATTGACAAAAGGTGTACACACTCAATCCAGTCTGTGTTTAATGGACCACACAAAACTGAATTATCTTGATTGACCCCATGTATCTCCCCAGGGCAGGATACCATAATGTAGAAAAATCTGGAGGCAGAAAACCCTCATGAAAAAGATGGGGCAATGGAGGTGTTTTAACAGAAAATTGGTCTCAGAACTGAAATGTATAAGGAAAGGGGGAAAATGAGTGAAGGAGATAATTTAAAGAAATCATAGAAGCTAGTGAGAAAAATCTGCACAAAAACAAAGAGAACAGATCAAGATTTCTGGAAAAGGAACAGTGGAAAGGAATCTTTCTCCTGGAGGTGAAACAATTGCATTCAAATAGTGCATTCCTAAAAATTGTACCATGTATCCAGATCAAAACACATATGCAGAAGACCTGGGAAAATCTGAAAAGTAAAAGAGGCTACTCTAAAAGTGCAGAATAATTGGTCCAAGAATGAAAAAAGAGCTTTAAAGCAAAGCCAAGTAAAAATATAACCCTACAAAAGAGGGAAGGCCTGACCTTCAAATTTAACATATCAAAATAATCAGATGCCCAGATATCTGATTACAAGCCATAATAAGAAACAGGAAGCTATGGCTCAGTAAAAGTAACAAATTAAAGCTTCAGTGGAGATGAAGAATTTGGAACAACTGATCAAAGAAGTTCAAACAAATTTTTTAATTCAATTCAAGGAGATGAAGGAAAATACGGGTAGGAATAAACTAACAGTGGACATATCGATAATGCCTATTAATAAGACAATAATGGGCATACAGAAGGATTGGTAAGTTTAAAAAGAACCAAAGAGAAATTTTGGAGATTGAAGGTAAATAGTTGAGATTAAAAATACACTAGAGGAATTGTGTGAAGATGTCTTCAGAATAAGCAGGAAGGGTTCAAATCTATTACAAAAATAAAAGGTAAAGATTCAAAAACCTGTCCAAGGGACGTGCATTTGGGGTCAGCAGACTCGGATGCTGGTTCACAACTCCCAGGAGGGTGGGTGGAAGAGAGATAAAGGACCCAAAACATTTAATGTGAGTTACCAAACCACCACAGAAACTGGGAAGGGCTCACCCTTTCCACACTCCTAAGATCTAAAGCTGGGATGAAACCCTAGGTTCATTGTATCTGACTGAGAGTGGCATAGACATTTTCCTCCCTCTCATCTGCTACAATGGAAAAAAGGAGGGGAAGTGGGAGACTTTTCTTCACTTAATTCAGTCAGCAGACCCTGCTTTGAATCTCAGCTCTGGCTAGACCAAAACACAGGAAAAGGGAGAGAGATACACCATCTTGGAAAGGTGTGCCAATGAGTGCCATCTGCTGGCTGGTCTCGAAATTGCATGTATAAAAACTGCTTTTGATGCTCTTTGTACTATAACCCTTGGGGAAAAAATCTGTACCCCAATTAGTGAGTCCCTGGCACAATTTTGATAATCTAAGCTAGGTAATTTTAAAGATGTAGAATAAGCCAATCCAAATATCAAAGAAAGAGGTGTGAAAAAAGGAAAGCAATATGAAAGAGAAAAAAATTGGCAATTGCAGTAAATTACAAAACAAATTCAGATGCCTAGTCATCAGCAAAAATTTACAAGCCATACTAGGAAACAGGAACAGATGGCCCAGTCAAAGGAACAAATCAAATATCCCAAAGAGATACAGGATTTAATACAATTAATCAGTGATAGTCACACAACTCTCCTAAATCATCTCAAAGAATTGAAAGAAAATATGACTAAAGAAATAAGAATATTAAGAAGGTACTGGTGTGCATAAAGAACAACTTGAAACCCTGCAATGAAAACTTACAGAACTTATGGAAATGAAAGACATGATGAATGAGATTTAAAATACATTAGAGGTACATAAAAGCAGAATTGAAATGCTAAAAGACAGAATTAGAGATTTAGAAGACAGAACATGTGAACTGGAAAAGACAGCATAACAGAAAGAGAATGGAAAAAATAGAACAGTATCTCAAGAAAGTGAATGAGGTACACTTCATTGAGCTACAGAGGTAAAAACACCATGATACTGGCATAAAGACAGATTGACCAATGGAACAAAATTGAAAACTCTGAAACAGAACCTCATATTTACAGTCAAGTGATTTTTGACAAGGCTCTTAAACCCACCCAGCTGTCCCAGAACTGTCTATTCATAAAATGGTGCTGGGAGAACTGGATAGCCATATCCAAAAGAAAGAAAGAAGACCCCTATTTCATAACTTATATAAAAATTAACTCAAAATCAATCAAGGACATAAATATAACAGCAACAACCATAACACTCCTAAAAGGAAATTTAGGAAAATTTCTTCAACATCTTGTGGTGGGTGGTAGTTACTTAACCTTACAACCAAAGCACAACCCATCAAAGAAAAAAATAGATAAATGGGACCTCCTCAAAACTGAACAATTATGTGCCTCAAAGGACATTGTCAAAAAAGTGAAAAGACAGCTGATTCAATGAAAAAAATCACATATTTGGTAAGGGTTTAATTCCTCTGACCTATAAACAGATCATACAATTCAACAATAAAAAGACAAACTATATGATTAAAAAAGGGTAGAAGACTGGAAAAGATTGTTGTCCAAAGAAAAAATACAAATGGCAAAGAAACAAATGAAACAATGTTCAACATCATTAGGGATTACAAAAATGCAAATCAAAACTACAATGAGATATCATTTCATACCTATTAGACTGGCTGCTATTAAAAAGTTGGAAGAGTGTAAATGTTGGAGAGGATGTGGTGAGATAGGAACACTTATTCACTGTTAATGGGAATGTAGAATGGTACAGTCACTGTGGAGGACCATTTGGCAGTTACTAAGGAAGTTGAATATAGACCTGTCATGTGACCCAGAATTACCCAGAACTGTGAGCAGTTACATGAATAAACATCTGCACATGGCTATTCATAGCAGCATTATTCATGATAGCTAAATTTGGAATCAACCCAGATGTCCAACAACTGAAGAATGTATAAACAAATTGTGGTGTATACACACAATGGAATATTATGCATTGGTAAGAAGTAATGAACTCATGAAGCATAGGGCCACCTGAATGAAACCGGAGGATTTTATGTTGAGTGAAGAAAGCTAGACACAAAAGGGCAAATACTTTATGATTACACTATTATGAATGAATTATAGTGTGTAAACTCATGGAATTAATAATTTGAATATAGGTTACCAGAAAATAGAATGAGGATAGAGAATGGAATGCTGATGTTTAATATGAAAACCTAAGATACAGATATGTATATTCACTATCAAATATGTAAACAAAAAATATGTAGATAAAAACTGGATATATAATTCAAATTAAGTATACATATCAAGTGAAATTATACTTCTTTCAAATTTTGTTTTTAAGTATTTTTAATCAAAATTATCCATTTTGGGGAACTCAAAATATCTTTTGATCATTTTTCATAAAGCAGGGTTAAGCTCCCTCTTCTGCAGGCTATAGATGACTGTAAGCACTGTGAAGTAGAACATGGTCATGAGAAATTTTTTAAGAGATGCTTTCTTTGCATCGAGACCTAAGACTTAAGACCTAAGACAGCAATCATCATAGAAATCACAACCAAAATGAGAATTGCCCACAGAAAACTGCAAAACATTTTTAAATGAATTCAAAGAAGACTTAAATTATTAGAAGAGTATCCTGTGTTCATGTATCAAACACCAAATATTGTTAAGATTTCAATTCTACCCAAAGTGATTTACAGATTCAAAACAATCCCAAGAATCCCAATCAAACATAAATTAACCTTCTATACAAAAATAGAAAAGCCAATAATCAAATTTATATGTTAAGGTAAGGGACCTTGAATGGACAAAGTCAACTTTAAAAAGAATGATGTTGGAGAACTTGATTTTCCTTTCTTAAAATTATTTACAGCAAAGCAACCAACGAATGGATAAACAAAATGGTGTTTACACACAATGTAATATGCAGTAGAAGAAAAATTGAATTCATGAAGTATATGACAACATTGATGAACCTGGAGGACATTATTTTGAGTGACGCAAGCCAGACACAAAATGACAAATACTGGATGATTGTGCTATTATGAAGTAAATATATTGCATGAGTTCATGAAGTTAATAATTAAAATATAGGTTTCCAGAAAATAGAATAATGGTAGAGAATGAAAAGCTGAATGTGAATCTGTGCAGAATTGGCTAAAAGGTTGTCTGTAACTCCTTGGAAATGAATGGAAATTGTGAGAGCAGATCATGGGGCTTGTGACTAGCAGAACTATTATATAGGTAGGTCAGTGGTTGAAAGGGAAAGTTTAAGGACATGCATGTTACTAGAAGGAAAACCAAAAAGTGTAACATGAGACTGTATAACATAGTGAAACCTCATGTGAAAGATGAATAAGGGTAATATTGCATATATAAGACTGTTTTTACAAAAATACAAATAAATTAGAGAGATGGAAACAGAATAGCAGCTATGTATGGAAGAGAGAGATTGAGAAGTGATGTGATTTTTTTGTTTGTCTGGTTTTTGTTTATTATTATAATTGGAATAATGAAAATGTTCTATTAATGATTGAAGTGATGAATGCACAACTATGTATTTATACTAAATACCATTGAGTGTACACTTTGGGTGGGTTTATGCTTTATTAATATGTATCAATAAAATTGATTTCTTGAAAAGAGAACAACAGTAAACAAAATGACATGGTTCTGGCCCAAGGACAGACATATAGACAAATGGAATTGAACTGATAGGTGGAAATAAATGGTCACGTTTGGCCAAACTGATTTTTGACAAGAGTGCCAAGTGCATTCATTTGGGAAATAATGGTCTTTTCAACAAATGTGTGCTGGGAAAATTCGACCTCTGTTTGCAAAAGAATGATGCTTGATCTCTACTTACCATATATGTAAATCAACTAAAAATTGGTCAAAGGCTTAAATATTAGAGCCGGAACTATACAAATCCTAGAAGAAATTTTAGGAAAGATCTTCAAGACTTTGTGCTAGGCAATGGTTTCTTAGACATTACATCCAAAGCACAAGCAACAAAAACACAAAAATTGGACATTATTAAAATAAAAAACTTTTCTACCTCAAAGGACGTTATCATGAAGGTATAACGCCAACCTATCCAATCATAGAAAGTATTGAGAAACCACATATTATATAAATTAATATTCAGAATACACAATGAAATACTTCTACTTAACAAAAAAAAAGACAATCAATACAACTTAAAAATGGGCAAAAGACTTGACTAGTCATCTCTCTAAAGATGATTCACAAATGGCCCAAAAGAACATGAAAAGATGCTTAACATCATTAGGCATCAAGGAAGTGCAAATCCAAACCACAATGAGATACTATTTCATACCCATTAGAATGGTGTCTAGTAAAAACAGAAAATAACAGTAATAATAATAATAATGAAATTATGCATTGCCTGTGGTAATATAAAATGGTGCAGCCACTCTGGAAGACAATTTGGTCATTCTTCAGAAAGCTAAATATAGAGCTTTCATATGATCCAGCAATCCCACTACTAGGTATTTATACCCAAAATAATTGAAACAGGGACTCAAACAGACATTTGTACACCAATGTTCATAGTGCCATTATTCAAAACTGCCAAAAGATGGAAGCAACCCAAATGTCCATCAACCAATGAATGGATAAATAAAATTATATATATATGCAATGGAAAATCAATCAGTCACAAAAAGTAATGAAGTCCTGATACATTTTACAGCATTGAAGAACCTTGAAGACATCACATTGAGTAAAATAATCACGACATAAAATTAAAAATATTGTTTGATCACACTGATTTGAAACAGTTAAGTGAAGAAAACTTCTTGAGTCAGAATCTTGAATATGGTTTACCAGGGGTCAGAGTTATGTTACAAGATGGGAAATTAAGCCTTTAAACATACAGGCTTCCTATTTGGATTGATGTAAATGTTTTGGTAAAGGATGATAGTGATGGTAGCACAATATTGTGAGTGAATTCAAAGCACTGAGAAACATATCTGAATATGATTCAAAGGGGAAATGTTAGATTGTATATTTTGTAATAGAAAAAAACATTTTAAATAATCCATGCACAAAGTATGAACCCTATATAATAATACACAACATAAAACATAACGCGTAAGGTGAGCCATGGATATTTTTTATTTCCCCCGTTCTTGTTTTATGCTTACTGTCTGCTCTCTGTGTCCATTCACCTTGCGTTTTCTGTGTCTGCTTTTTTTTCTCTTTAGACAGCACCAGGAACTGATCCTGGGACCAGCAGTGTGGGAAAGAGGCACTCAGTTGGATGAGCCATCTCATCTCCCCGATCTGCTGCATCTCTCTGTCTTTCCTCTGAGTCTTGCTTTGTTGCATCATCTTGCTGCATCAGCTAACCATGGTGTGGGCCATCAGCTTTCTGTGGTGTGGGCCATGGAGATTAATTAATAGTACAATTATAAAAATATGCTATCATCAATTGTGGCAACTGATCCGAATCAATGCAACATGTTGGTGATTGAATACTATAGGGAAATCATGTATTTTATGCATGACTGTTTTGTAAACCAAAAGCTTCTCTAATAAAGAAAAAAAACTAACCAAAAATTCAATGACATACCATTTCACATCCAAATATTGTATGATATCACTAAGTCAACACATAGAGTCAGAATCTAGGCTATAGGTTACCAGGGGATAGGGTGGGGGTAGGGAATAGGGAGTTAAAACAAAAAATGTACAGGGTTTCTATTTGGAAGGATGGAAATGCTTGTAATAGATGGTGGTAAGAATGGCACAACTTTGTGAATGAAATCAATAGCACTTAATTATATAATAGAATGTGGTTAAAAGGGAGAAATTTTGATAATATATGTGGTACTAGAATAAAATTTTTCAAAAATATCCATGAGAATGCACAACAGAGTGAACTCTAATTTAAACAATACATTATAATTGATTGTATAATTATAAAATTTTAACTCTCTAAATTGTAACAAGTGTACCGCACCAATGGAAGTTTTTAATAATAGGGTGGCAAATGGAATATTTTATTTTATGCCTGATTTTTCTGGAAACCTACAACTTCTTTAATTAAAAAAAAGAAGAAACAGCAGCAGCTAAACATGTCTTTTTCCCCTGAATGTAAATGGCCAATTGTAAAGGAGAGCTAAATTTAGAGAAGGGGGGGCTGATATTGCAATGCATTTTTTTTTCAGGAACAAAGTGATTATTAGATAATATTGGACTTTTATTACCCAAAATAACTGTTCAATATTTCACAAGAAGACAGGAAAAATATAATTGACAGTATGGATTTGAAATATCAAATGGGAAAGAGTATAGTGTTTTCTATTAGCACATTACTCAGTCTAGCTTATTTGATGATCTTGTACAGGTGGAAATTAGGAGTAAATAGAAATGAAAGGGTGTGAGCATAAATATATGTGAAATTTGCAATTATTTTTGAAGTAAATTTGGCCCTGCTTTGGGAAGAGTCCTTATAATTTCTACTGCATTACATATTCTGTTATTGCAATTGACATGTATTACTTCTTTTTTTAAACAAATTAATTTTATTGGTACATATTAGTAAAGCATAATTCAACGCAAAGTGTACGAATAATGGTTTGTGGTATAATCACATAGTTTTTCATTCATCATTTGAATTATTCTTAGGGCTATTTCATTATTCCCATAATAATAAAAAAACTTGACAAACATAAATAAACTTCATCACCTCTTAATCTCTCTATGCTTCCCCTGCTGTATATAGCTGCCATTCTGTATCCATCTCTCCAGTTTATTGTGTTTACATTTTGTAAAATCAGTATTATATATGCAATATTAACCATATTTGTATTTCACATGAGTTTTCACTATGTTACATAGTTGCATGTTACATTTTTTAGCATTCCTTCTAGTATATTACTTCTTTAAATGAACATATCTCTGAGAGGAAAATTGAAAGAAAAAATCTTTGGTGTTTCAATCAGGATATCCAGGATATTCAAGAGATTACTGTCTCAAAAGAGTAAACATATTTACAACAGTTCTGTGAAAGCTTTTGTTTATTAAATGTAATTTAATTATATAGTGTGTTTTAGGTTATGTTCTACCAGTCTGGGAGAAGTTGGGGATATAAGTCCAAACTGTTTATTGAGCAGGGTTTTTTATCTTATTAGCATTGAAATATCAACAACAATAGGAACAAAAACAATAATAATAACAGCAATATCAATAATAACTATATTGATAACCTAAAATTATCTCTATTTACACATAATAATAAAAGTATTTTAATGTTATTAAGTAAAACTTTTAATATATTATTTTCAACATCATTAACAACATTATATGAAACATAGATAATTTACATAAGTAGAAATAAAACTGGTCTGTCAAGTGAATTTTATTGCAATTAAAAATAAAAGTTATGAATTATGAATAGTGTAGTTAAAAAAAACACTACAAAAATGTCATACTCAAAAATTGGACAAAATCAACTATAGATGAAAGTTTCAGCTCACAAATAATATTGTATTAAATGGAATCATACTCCAAAGTGCTGTTAAATTTTGGAAGAACTGAAAAATCCACTTTAAAATTAAAATTGATGAATAACGGTCAAGGAAGATAGTTCACCTTTTGAAGAGTTATCATTAGAATAACAGATACTAATATTAATATGTACTTAATAAAGTATAGTACTGATACAATACTGATTATATCAAAGTAACAGAATAATGTTAAGAAATACTTGCATATATTTAAGGTAATTTAATAACTTGATAAAGAATTTGTCCAAACAAAAGGGAAATTGATTGTTTCACAGATGATGACAGGAGCACTGTATCCCAAGAGGAAGAAAATTCACCTGTACACTTTTTTCTTTTATGTTTTTGGAACACAGGCACATTAAAAGACTACTTTTAAAGGTAATACTACAGAACAAATAGAATAGAAAAGAAATCTTTGCAAACTTGCATAGGTATGAACTTCCTTAACCATATGTAAACCCACAAAATACTGGTAAAAATAATTTGTTGGCAAATGAACTTTATCTCAATCAAGGAGAAGACATAAACAAAGTTAACAGGTGATTAGAATAATAAGAGATGTTTTCTGTTCTAATTTAAAAGGAATAAATATTAGCTAATATATATTAAAAAAACATTTTCAAATCAAAGGCTTATGGACAGATACCCAAATTCATAGACAAAAATAATATATTGAAAAGATAATTTGTCAATGATTATGATTAGTATCTCTAATTAATTAATAATATAAAATGTGAAAACTCAGACCAAAACAAATCATATCATGTAAATATAATTAAAGTAATAATGGAAAGCTTCTCCATGCTCTATGAAGGATATGATGAAAACACAATGTTGATTAGATTAAATGGAAAAAGATAATGTTAAAATCAAAATCATTTAGTAAGCTAAGTGTTGGTAGTCATGGATTAGGAAATGGATAAATGTAGTAGGTACTATGAGGCACACTTCAGTACAATGAGAAACCATAACTTATGCTTTAACAATTCTTACTGACCTATTGTTAAGGAACCAAATGAATATTACTAAGATTTATTTAACAATAATATTTATTCAAATTAATAAAACATCAAATACACACTGACATTTACGTTCAAAATTATTTAAGCCTTATATAGCAATTTTATGTGAAAGGCAACTGCTTGTGTGTTTTGTCCAATTAGTGATCAAACCATAGCTGGCATTAAGTTTTTTCAATTAAAATTTAATTATTAGCATAGTTCAAGGTTATCTACATAGCTGTACATCAGGCAGATAGCAAAGCTTTTCATTGTTAACATACTCTCCTTCTCTCACACACCCACACATACAGACAATCATAATCATAGAAAAGAACTGTACACAAGATTAAGCATTATATAATTCTGGAGGCAGTTTTTCAGATTATTGCAAACAAATTCTGATTTCTATCATAAAGTATCATGAAACTTGCATAACTTCTGTGCTTGCATCAAATTCTTCATCACATATCTGCCATCATCATCAGCCTGTAATGTATCAGATCTCTGGATTCCCTTTAATCCATTCCATTGTGTCTTATTCAATGATCCCGTGTGCAGAAATGTCCATACCCTAATTAATCATTATACTATCATGTCTTTATCTTTTGTCACTATAAATGATTAGTATTTAGTTTATGCATCAAATCTTTATTAAATATTTTAGTCTTTTATGATATACATTTTCCATACTTTTTTATTCATTCTTTGTCTGCATGGCTACAAGATAGTAGATCACTGTTTCTGTAATGTGAATATCACCTGCCTTCTTTCTCCACACTGCTATCTCTATAATGTGTCAACTCTGATATAGATTGTATGTTGCTCATAATTAGGAATATGGATTTATATATTTACAGAATTAAAGACTTCTCTATGCAATTCACCTAGAAACAATACATGCTTAATATCATAAACTAATGTGTAAGTTATACTGAAAATGTGTCCCTGATTCAAGCATGTATACTTATATGTAATCAAGGAATGAACATGAACACATAACAATTATATTAGATTGTGAAAACAGAGAAGACCTTAGTGCCCAAATTTGCAGGTAGAATGAACTGAATTTTCTTCCCTCCTTTCTACCCACCCAATACAGTGTGAATATGGGAAAGTGATTACCTTTCTAGATATTTCTTTGACTAAACCTTAATGAGGATATTAAGATGACACCACCATCCAATAGTCAACCTTTACTGGTTTGCATTTGAAAAAAAATTTTATACAAGAAATAATAATCCTTTTTATTCAAGCAAAGTATCTGCTCAGTGATTACTCCTTGTTAAAAAACAAATGTGCAAATTTATTTATTTTGTCTAAATTTCAAGGTAATGTTTTATATACATTATTTTTCCTTCACTGATTATTGATATATTATTTCCCATTAAAAATAAATCCCTTAGAGTGAACTGGAAAGACCTACGAAACATTTTTTCCAGAGCCGTTTTAATCTCTCTTCTCCTCAGGCTAAAGATGATGGAATTTATGAAGGGGAGCACCATGGTGTAGAACATGGCTGTAAGGAGGGTATAGATTGTTGATTCATTTGAGATAGGGCCCAAACAAGCAAAGATTCCAGAAATGATAAATAAAATAAAAGTACCTAATTGGGGAGAGCAGGTTGACAAGGCTTTGTTCTGGGCTTTCACAGAACGAATCTGGAGCACAGATGAAAATATCTTAACATGTGAGGTAAATAGGATGACGAAGCAGAGTAAGACAAGGCAAGAACTTGTAGCAAGGGTCACAGTCTCAGAAAACTGCGTGGCTGGAGATGAGATGCTCATAACTTGAGGAATGTCACAGAAATATTGATTGATCCCCTTTGACTCTGTGAAGGGAATCCTGAACATGGTGACAATGTGGATTGGAGAATAGACCAGCCCAATAGCCCATGAACCACCTATTATCTGTGTGCACAAACATGAGGTCATAATGACCCCATAACGGAGGGGGTGGCAAATAGCAACATAACGGTCATAGGAAATCACCACCAGGAAAAAATACTCTGTGGATGCAAATAAGATAAATAGGAAAGTCTGAGCAGTACATTATTTGAGAGAAATCAAATTGCTGCCTGTCAGAGAATTCACAACAGATTTGGAAACAGTAACTGTGATACAACCCAAATCTATCAAGGATAAATTTCCAATAAAGAAATACATGGGGAAGTGAAGGCATGTGTCCATCACAGTAACAGTAATGGTCAGAAGATTCCCAGTCAGAGCTCCCAGAAAAATCACTAAGAATAGCAGACCTTTTAAGACTTAAATGTCTCAGGTGCTTGAGATATCCAGAAGGAGGAATCCTGTAATAATAGTGAAATTTCCCATTTTTTAAAAATATGCTGAACTACACTTGTAGTCAAAAGAATAAAGAGATAAGATGATGTTGTTAATTGAAATAGAGACAATCTAGACTTCTTCATATACAATAAAATCTCTGACATAAATTTGTCTAATATTTATAAAGATCTAAATCTTATTCTTAAATGTAAGTAATACAATGAAAAAAATGAGGCTATACAGAATTATAAAAATGAAAATAATATTGAAAACTACCACTATATCTTGGTCAAATTAAATTTATTTCCATTTGTTATAAAATTCAACATACAAATCTATGAAGGAAAATACATCAAGTTAAAAAAACAACACACCTGTGGACTGAGATATGAGGTTTTTCTTCACAAACATGAATATGTCTCATAAACCCTCAGAGATTAAAGCCCATTAATATGACCCATCAGTTTTCTTCACTAAGCATACCCTAGAAAGTCATTTCTCAAAAAGGAATATTTTTATTTTAAACCATATGAAGAAATATCTATCAAGTTTCTCTATTATACTTGGTAATCTTTTTCTAGAGATAACTGGGATATTTATACCTGTGATAATTCTCAGTGGATCCAGTAGTGGCAGACTCCAGAAAAGGTAAAGGTCCTTCAATGCCTTGTTTTCTGTAGATATGTTGAACAATCTGCTGAGGTTAATAAGATTAGCAACTTTTTTGTTGACAGAAACCCCAGCTTTGTAAACTTTGAGAAAACACAAATTCAGAAAAATGATTTCAGCGTTAACGTTTGTTCAATGACATTTTACAGTCCTTGTACCATGATAATAGGATCAATAGCATTTAGAGAACAAGATAAAAATGCTGCACAGGTACATAAATTATGGGATGAAATTAATATATCTATAAAATGTAGGAATATGATGAAATAAAGCAGAATCAACATTCTCACCTCACATGAATTAACCAAATTTAATGGTAAAGTTTAGGCAATTAACTTGAAAAGCGACAACATAAAATGTAAAGAAAATTGATTATACTGGCATATGTAAGCTTTTAAGCTAAATCTTAGAATATTCCCTGATGCTTTATTACTGAGGAATGAAAACAAACTTTTGAAATTCTTAGTGAATATTGAAAATGTTCACCAAAATATGATTTGAAAGACATAGGAATAAATTTAGGAAAATATCCAAAAAGTCTAAATCCCAGTGATAATATCAGAAAGCAGCATGAACATGAGGCAAGATGGCATGAAAAGGTAAATATACTGCTTCAAAAACAGTGCTGGGGACATTAAGGAACAGAGTAAGAAAAAAATATAGGCCTGTAAGAAGAAAACATGACACCTTGGAAAAACAATAGACTGAAAAAGGTTTTTGTTAATGAACTTTTTAATAACCACCTGATATAAATATTAAAGGATCTTCACAACTACTGTGCCCTCAGAAGTTCCTTGCTGTGATTTTGTAGTCTGGTAGAAATGGTACTCCATATGGAGCTCTTTCAGACTTCTTCTTGACTGCACATAGAGACTTTAAAGACTTTGCTGTAGTCTCCTTGCCCCCAGAATGTCTCTGCTTGTGCATGTCCTGATCAACTGAACATTGTTGCTTTCAGGGAACAAAGTGATAGTTGGCCTGTACTCTCCTTGTAGGGGTTTCTTAATCTTTGAAATTCAACTCACAGCAATAGCTCACCAATAACATTGTATGTATGATTTTTGATTGCTTTATCCTAGTTTCTATATGGCTAATAATTCATAATAAATGTTTGCATACATAAATTACCATTTTCACAATCATCACAGAGTACCCATGTAGCAGTTTGATATTATTGATGAATTCCAAAAAAAAAATATTGGATTATGTTTGAATACTGGTCTTTTCTTCTCGGTATATTATCCTGTATTAGATACAGAGGTTTTACTTTTACTTGATTAAATAGTGATTAAGGCTTTGATTGGGCCATGTCAGTAGTCAGTAGGGTGTTGCATCCCCACCCCGGGGTGAGTGGGGACTCACAGAGAAATGACACCACAGAGAAGGGAAGTTATAGTTTTAATGCTCGAGCCTGGGGAAGTAAGCACATAGAGGAGCTTCATTGTGAGGAAGGATAGAACACCCCAGGAAAAGAGATGAGCCATTTGCCTTATAGTCTACAGTTGACCATGTGGAGAGAAGCAAGCCTGAGCCCAGAAACAAGGATGCCCTGGGAAGAGAGGAACACAGGATGCCTGAATCCTTACAGACATAGGCAGCCATCTTGCTCCAACACGTGGCAGTAAACTTTGGTGAGGGAGGTAACTTGTATTTTATGGCCTGGTAACTGCAAGCTTCTACCCCAAATAAATACCCTTTAAAAAACCAACTGATTTCTGGTATTTTGCATCAACACCCCTTTGGCTGACCAATACAACCTATTTTATACTTATAATAAAATGTAATTTTATATCTTACGTGACTGGCATGATGTCAATATATAGGGTCCATAAAAAGACCTTCAATTGAATTTTATATAGAATAACACTAAATATTTGCAAAAGAAGATTCATATATTAACACTTAGTTTGAATGGCAAGAATGATCATACTGCTATTAATGCTAAGCAAAGAAAGCAGCTGGCAACCTAGTAATCAAATGCTTGATTGCCATGAACAAGTTCAAGCATGTTAAAATGAGTGGGCAGCAACCATTGGACCCTGAAAACTTCCAAGTCCAACATCAATAGGGAGCACAAAAACACATTTGCTAAACCATGCAGCCCATGCTACATTAAGATGTATCCTTATAGAGTTATCCTTAGCAATCTGGACATTTCACCTACTTCTAGAATTCTTTACTCATTCTAATACTTTACAAATATTTAAGTTATATAAGCATCAAAGTGAGCCAAACATCACCTAATTCACAAGGAGTGGCTTTGTATCATGGTAATAAGTAAAGGGCCCAACTTACAAGGTGATCCAACTTTTTGCGTGAGCAGAAAACTATAATGTTATCTTCTTCTCCAAATGTTGACATTTTAGAAAAAGTCCATTTTATAGTATTTATCTATGTACCTTATATAATAAGATAAGTTATGTGTCCTTTTCCAGGGAATAAGGTGGCCTAATCTTCTAAGTATTCGTTAATATAAGAAAGTGACCTTAAAGATATCGTGGATGGAAACTGCTATGACCACCCTTGAATATCTTTCATGAAAACTTAATCTTTTGAAGATCAAATTTCATTCTTAGGGCGTGATCCAAGATGGTGGAGTAGGGAGTTGCAGGCTGCACTCCTCTAGAAACACTGAAATGGTAGGCAGATTTAACTGACAGAAGGAAAGCCACAGAACCCTGGGGGCAATTAGGGAGGGCAGCTACAGGGGTGACCCATTTGTTCAGGGAAGAGAGAAGCTGTGAAATATAATGCAAGCAAATCAATGCCCAGTCAGCTCTGAAAGACAGGGAAACAAGAGAAGGGATTTGGTTAAAAGACCAGTTCTCAGCCAGCTCCAAGAGTGAGGAAAGGCACTGGATGACCAAAGGTGCATCCCAGTGACCAGAAGTGTCTTGAGGGGGGCAAGATCTGGGGCTAACAGGTGTGTGCATTGGTACAAAGATGGCTCAGGTGTAGAAAGAAGTAGGGAGTTTGGGAGATAGAGTGAAAGACTGGATCTCAGTCAGTTCCTAGGAAAAGAAAAGATGGGAGCCAGTGCTGAAGTGGCTCCAGGTAAAGGGTAGGGAGGGGCTGATCAAGTAGGCTGTCACTCGGACACCTTGGGAGACAGAGGAGCTGCATCACTGAGGGGGTGTGCTGAAATATGTCCAATATCCCAGGTGAGCTGGAAGAAGCAGCTGGAAAGCTTTTAAGCATCCAACTGGCCTGGAAATGTTGACAGCCAAAGAAGAATCCAGGAGGTTTTCAGGCACCCAGACAGCTCCCTGTGTTAGGGGGAGCTGCAGGACAATATCTTAATGACTGGAACTTAGACGGAGATATTTGTTAGGTTTTCCTTTTTTTAATTTTTAATTTTTTATATTTTTTCTCTACATCCATGTAGCTTACTTGTGCAGAGTAGGCTGCGGGGTGGTTGATTCGTGAGAACTGCCAGGTTGAGATAATGCCAGTAGTCTGAAAGAGAGACCTGTTTATAATTTATGTTTTTACCTTTGTTTCTTATCATTTTTCTCATTTTCTTTATTTATTTTCAATCTTTTATTTTTCCCTCTTTCTTTTCTTTTCTTTCATTCCACCTTCTCTATTTTTGGTCTTCATTTTCTTTCTTCTCCTCATCTTCCCAATATTTTATTTTATTTTATTTTTTACTTTATTTTATTTATTTATTTAGCTTAGTTTAATTTTTCATGTTCCTTTTTTTCTCTTCCATTTTATAATTCTTATTTCATTTTATTTTTATGATTTTTCACTCATTATTGATCTCATAAGGATATTTATGGTTCCTCTTCCATCTTTTTAATATTATCAGTTTACTCTTTTTTTTTCTTTTTTATGAACTTAAAATGTATTGGGGGGAACATGAACAACTACAAAGATGTAGTATTATTTGAATCAAATATTAAAAATTACCTTTAAAACAAAACAAAATGAAATACTACTATAGACTAGAAAGAGAAGCTAACCAGCTGAATAAGCCCATGAAGACAAACAGATGTCTATACACCAGTGAAAAATGACAAGCCATACTAACATACAGGAAGACATGGCCATATTTAATGAACAAACTAAAAAGCAGGAGGATGTACAGAATGTGGAAACAACTAATCAAGGATTTCTAAACAAACATCAGAAATCAACTTAATGAAGTGAAGAAAAGATAAAAGATATTAAGAAGACACTGGAGGAACATACAGAAGAAATAAAAATTATACATTAAAAATACCATACTGATGGTGATGGAAGGTACAAAGCAAAAAATTAAAAGTACTCTGGAAGCAAATAACAGCAGATTTCAAGAGGCAGAGGAAAGAATTAGTGATGGTGTAGATAGAACATGTGAAATCACACAGATAGTAGGACAGATAGATTAAAAAATCAGCAGGAATTCAGAGAATTGAATGACAAAATGACACACAAAATCATATGCATTATAGGCATCCCAGAAGTAGAAGAGAAATGAAAGATAGCAGAAGGAGTGCTGGAGGAAATAATGGCCTAAAATTTCCAAACTCTTATGAGGGACTTGGATGTCCATGTCCAGAAAGTGTAGCACAATTCAAATAGAATAAATACTAACAGGCCTACCACAAGAAATATACTTATTAATTGTCAAATGCTCAAGACAAAGAGAGAATTATGAAAGCAGCAAGAAACTCACGTTAGACACAGGAAAGCAAAGAGGTTGCAAGTGAAAAGTTGGAAAATGATTTTACACACAAACAATATCTAAAAGAGAGTAGGAGTAGCTATACTAAAATTAGGCAAAATAGATTTTTAAATGCAAAACTTCTGTAGTAAGAAACAAAGAAGAATACTATATATTTTAAAAAGGTAATCTCTTAAGAAGAAAGAAAAATCATAAATACTTATGCATCTAACCAGCATGTCCCAAAATACATGAGGGAACCACTGGCTAAACTAAGGGAGGAAATAGATGCTCTACAATCATAGTGGTGGACTTTAACATACCAGTATCAGCATTAAACAGGACATCTTGATGGAGGGTTAATAAAGAAACAGAGACATTAAATAATACATTGGTGGATTTAGACTAATGCACATATCAAGAACATTACACCTCCAAAAAGCAGGATATCCATTCTTCTTGAGTGCACTCAATTATTCTCCAGGATAGACCACATTATAGATCACAGAACAGGTCTCAAAGTATTTAGAAATATTGAAATTATGCAAAGTAATTTCTCTGATAAACATGGAATAATGCTGGAAATCAATAAAGAGCAGGGAACCAGAAGAGGCACAAATATATGGAAGTCAAACAACACACTATTAAACAATTGGTGGATGGAAGAGGAGGAAATTGCAAAAGAAATCAGTAACTACCTCAAAATGCAAGAAAATGAGAACACAACATATCAAAGTTTATGGGATGCAGCTAAAGCAGTGTTAAGAGGGAAATTCATAGCAATAAATGCCTATATTTAAAAAAGAAGAAAAAGCTCAAGTCGAAGACATAACTCCAAAACTGGAGAAACTAGAATTAAAACAGAAGAAACAAAGAAAGCAGAAGGAAAGAAATAAAGATTAATGCAAAGCTACATGAATTTGAGAATAAAAAAATAGAAAAAATTAGTAAAACCAAAATCTGATTATTTTAGAAGATTAGTAAAATTGACAAACTCATAGCTAGAATAAAAAAGAAAAAATACACAGAAGACGCAATAAATAAATTTAAAAATGACAGAGGAGGTATCACCACTGATCCAACAGAATTAAAGAGTATCAAAAGAGGATATTTTGAAAAATTTTTGTCATCAAGATGGATAACTTAGATGAAATGTTCAAATTCTATAATAACACAAGCAACCTACTTTGAAAAGGGAAGTAATATAAGAACTCAACAGATCATACATAGTGAGATTGAATTAGTCATCAAAATCTGCCCTACCAAGGAAAACTGAGGACCAGATGGCTTCCAGGTGAATTTTACCAATCATTACAAAAAGAACTAATGCCAATCCTGTCAAAATCTTCCAAAAATTAGAGAAGGGAACATTACCTAACTCATTTATGATTCAAACTTCACTCTAATACCAAAGCCACAAAATATGCCACAAGATAATGGAGTGATGTATGGGGAGGGGTTCACCTGGGGCATGCCTCTAATGCATATGAATATGTTCAAATGTTCATGGGGCCTCAAACAATAACCAAAAATCCCACATTGAATTCCCATCCTGAGGAGTTCTTCTACATTCTATAATGGCAAGAATCTCCTGAGTACAAAGGCAGTGCCTAGTGAAGGAAGACAGATCATTATGCCAGGCGCTTGATATTGATGATTGTATTTATGAACCTTTTCTTGTAAAATTAAAACTCAGCCTGGTATTATATATTACCTCTTGAAACCCTCCTTGTTACTCAAATTTGGCCTCTCTCTAAGCCAAACTCAGCGTATAAATGCATTAGCTTCTCCCCCACCCCCTGGCCCTGCCTTGGGACATGAGCTTCCCTGGAACCAATAGATTATTACCAAGTGTCAAGTAGCAATGCATGTGGAAAAAGACCTTGACCAAAAGGGGGAATTATTAAATACAAATAAGTTTTTATGGCTAAGAGATTTCAGAGCTGGGAGGTCATTCCAGAGGTTACCGTTATGCACATCTCAGCAAGATCTCATTGACTGCCACATTAAATAGTGTTTCAAATAGTGGGTCTTCTGAGGTATCAAGAGACATCAGACATTATGAGCAGGGCAGGCAAGCTTAGGAATTTGACACCCTGTCAGTAGGCCTTACTTTGGATTTTATGCTCCCAGTACAATAGAGCTGGATTCTTTTATAGTTTCCTTACACATGGCTCTTTTGTCCCTTTTATTTGAACATATAATTGCCATTATATTTGTTAAATATATGTCCCAGAAACTTGAATATTTGGTCTGTCAATGTTCCAATTGAGCTCTGAATCTCAGCAGAGTTCATCAGACTCACCCAGGACAACTAACAAGGTGATGATGATGGGCAATGCCAAGCGAAGGGACAAAGAGTGTCTGCAACTGCAAGCAACATAGTACCATCCATCTACTCCATGAGATTTCAGCCCCCACTTAATTAGAAACAGAGTAGCCATCATCACTCCAAAATCCTCAAGATTGAGGAATCAACAATGGACTAAAGTAAATAGTATTATTCTATTTTAGACTTATTATTATTCTACCGATAGAAGAAGTTCTATAACTGATATAAAGGCAGTGCCCACAAGAGGTTTTGAGGGGAGGAAGAGTGAAGCATATGTATAATATGGGGGCATTTTGGGACATTGGAATTGTCCTGCATGACATTGTAATAACAGATATAAGTCATTATGTATTTTGTCATAACTTACAAAGTTGTGCAAGGCAGAGTGTAAACTATATTGTAAACTATATTCCACAGTTAGTAGCAACGCTTCAATATGTGTTCATCAATTGTAACAAATATACCACACTAATGAAGGACGTTGATAATGTGAGAAAGTGTGGGAGGGGGAGGCAGTGAGGCATTTTGGAGTCTCCTATAGATTTTGTGTAACATTTTTATAATCTAAACATTCTTTAAAAATAAAAAAAGCTATACACAGAAAAAAATGTGCCATAAGAAAAGAAAATTACAGACCAACCGATCTCTCTAATGAAATTACATGCTAAAATTCTCAGCAAAATACTGGGTAACTATATTCAACAGCACATCAAATGAATTATACACCATGATAAAGTAGGCTATATCCCGGTATGCAAGAATGGTTCAACATAAGAAAATCAATCAATGTAATATAACACATTAAACAATCAAAGTAAAAAAATATATGATCATGGGTTTTGATAAAGAAAAAGTATTTGACAAGATACCACATCCTTTCTTGATAAAAACACTTTAAAATATAAGAATTCAAGGAAACTTCCTCAACATGATAAATGGTAGGTATAAAAAACCTACACCAAACATCATATTAAATAGTGAAATGCTAAAGGCTTTCACTCTAAGATCTGGTAAAAACAAGTATGCCCACTGTATTAGTCAGCCAAAGGGGTGCTAATGTGAAATACCAAAAATGGGTTGGTCTTTATAAAGGGTATTTATTTGGGGTAGAAGTCCACAGATACCAGGCCATAAAGCATTAAGTTTCTTCTCACCAAAGTTCATTGCGACGTGCTGGAGCAAGACAGCTGCCGATGTTTCCCAGGGTTCAGGCTTCTTGTGTTCCTCTCTTCCTGGGGCTGCGTTTCTCTCTGGGCTTAGCTTTCCTGGTTCCTCCACAAGGTCCGCTGTAGACTATTAGGCAAATGGCTCACTTCTCTTCTTTTGGGGCCTTTTCTCGAACATCAAAACTGCCTCTCAAAAACTGCTTCAACTGTCCTTTGCCTTGCCTTTTATATTCGATTCCCCCACCCACCAAGGGGTGGGGCTCAATGCCCTACTGATGTGACCCAGTCAACGCCCTAATCATAACTTAATCATGCCCAGATTAATAGATCAGTTTACAAGCATGATCCTATTATATTTTTGGAATTCATAATTACATCAAATTCCCCAATGGTTAAATTCCACCCTCTGAATTCCAAAAATATATTTCAATTCTCAAAAAAACTTAAATCAGTAACAATTCAAGTACAAAATCATATCATAGACATTTTAAAGAAATATAGTTTGTCTTCAGGCAAAATTCTGTCTGCTGTAGACCTCTGAAACTTACAAAATCATTTAACTGCTTCCAATACACAAATGGAAAGATGAAGAATAAACATTTTCATTATCATAAGGAGAAATTGGTATGTTACACATGAGTCATGGATCCTTTACAGTTCAATAAAACTGCAGGACATCCTCCATTCAATTTCAATGTCTGAGAGTGATTCTTAAAATGTTGGTTTCTTCTCCTTGGGGCCACATGGGAACCCACCCTTTCCACAGGCTTGCCCAATGGCCACTTTCTTGGTTCCACCCTCATCAAGCATCTGGGGATTGACCAAGCTCTGGACCTCACCCTCCAAGAGTGTTGGGGTGATAGCCAGAACTTATGCAATCTTTGGGTTAGAGTTTTAGCCTCCTTAGTGCAGTGAGGTGAAGACAACATTCCCCCTAACCTTTGGCATACAGGTTCAACCCTCTCAGAGCAATGAATTGACCACCTGGCCTTCCCTAACCTTTGGCATACATGTTCAACCCTCTCAGAGCAATGGGTTGACCACCTGGCCTTCTCAAATCCATGAGGGACAGGTACACCCCTTTCAGATGTATCGGGTGTTGACCGTAAACCACCCTAATCTTTGAGGAATGTGCTCCACCCCCCTGCACCCTGGGGTGGCAAAACTCTCCCAGAACATCAGGTGGGGACACTCACTCTCTTCAACTGCTGTGGAAAACTCACCCTCTTTGTACATATGGGTGGGGCTTCTCTCTTGGCCTAAGGAGATGTCTTAATCCCAGATCTCTGTTTTCACGGTTTTCTTCTTAAAGCTGTTTCTCCTTCAATCTCTCCTTTCCATGTCCTCTTTTTGTCCAAGCTGACAGTGGTTTTGTTCATACAGCTCTCTCAAAAACCTTTTTGGTTTAGCATGCAGAAAGCAGGGGTCCAGGCCATCAGACAGTAAGACTTTCCACAAGTCTTTCCTAGATAACTGCATCTTCAATTTTGATTTACAAGTTCCAAGTTTAGTAAAGTCTTCAAATGGGGCATTTTCATCTGGGAATTTGATTTCCAGAAACTTGGAAGTTCTAGAATCAGTTTTGTTTTCTTTTTGCCCCAAAATTCAGTCCTTAGTGTATTTCGCTCATCTAGTATTTTGCTATAAGCCACAAGGAGAAGCCAAGCCACATTCTCCGAGTTTACTTTGGAAAGTTCTTCAGCTAAATGCTCTAGTACGCCATTTTCAAATTCTGTCTTCCTTACAACACCAGGAGTTAATTTTGCTAGGTTCTCTGCCACTTTAAATCATGGATCGCCTTTCCTCTAGTTTCCAATAAGTTTCATCATTTACTTCTAAGGCATCATAGAAAGTCTCTTTAGCATCCATATTACTATCAACAGTCTCTTCAAAGTGATCTCGGCCTTTTCCATCAAGCATTTCACAATTCCTCCAAAAAAATACACCTTAGCCATTTATAAAACCATTCCAACATTTTGGTAATTACAAAAGCACTTCACCACTCCTCGGTACCAAATTCTGTATTAGTCATCCAAAGGGGTGCTAATGTGAAATACCAAAAATGGGTTTGTCTTAATAAAGTGAATTTATTTGGGATAGAAGTCCACAGATATCAGGCCACAAAGCGTTAAGTTTCTTCTCACCAAAGTTCATTGCCACGTGATGGAGGAAGACAGCTGCCAACGTTTGCCAGGGTTCAGGCTTCTTGTGTTCCTCTCTTCCTGGGGCTGCGTTTCTCTCTGGGCTTAGCTTTTCTGGTTCCTCCACAAGGTCCGCTGTAGACTATCAGGCAAATGGCTCACTTCTCTTCTTCTGTTGCCTTTTCTCCAACATCAAAACTGCTTCTCAAAAACTGCTTCAACTATCCTTTGCCTTCTGC
>JAQZBX010020658.1:0-32833 GCA_029593785.1 Cabassous unicinctus
ATATGTTGTCTACAAGAAACCCACCTTAGACCCAGGGATTCAAGGAGGCTGAAAGTGAATGGCTGGAAAACAATCTAACAAGCAAACAATAACCAAAAAAGGGCGGGAGTAGTTATACTAATATTGGATAAAACAGACTTTAAATGCAAAACTATTGTAAGAGTCAAAGACGGACACTATATATTAGTAAAAGGGGTAATCTTTCGAGAAGAAAGAACAATCATAAACATTTATGCACCTCACCAGGGCACCTCAAAATACATAAGGCAAACACTGGAAAAACTAAGTGGAGAAATAGATGCCTCTACAATTATAGTGGGGGACTTTAATACACCATTATCACCATTAGACAGAACATCCAGACAGAGAATCAATAAGAAACAAAGACTATGAATAATACATTAGAGAACAGTAAGCCCTAAGTTAAACCATGGACTTTAAATAATAGTATAATGATAAAAAATGCTATCATCAATGGTAGCAAATGTTCTCCAGCAATGCAAGGTGTTTGTGGTGGAGTGGTAAATAGGAATCCTGCATTTTATGGATGATTGCTATGTAAACCCACAAATTTCTCTAAAAAAGAAAAAAGAATTAAAAAGGAACTAATCATGAATGTTATAGTTGAACTATTTAAGGCTGACTATATCTAGACCAAAGTCTTGACTATTTCTTATTTTTCATTTATATATTTGTTTTCCAATTATTAACCTTATACATTATCATTGTGACAAATCTGAAAAATCATACCTTTATTAAATTAAATGATTCAATCATCTGTAGAAGGCCACTGGTAAAATTCTGGCATATTTTCCTAGAATTTATTTACCATACTGAATAAAAATATCCATTTATAGGTAAAATACTTTGCTACTTTTAGATAGATATTTTAAATATCTAATATTTAGCTATTTTAAATAACACTATGATAAATATTATAGTACATACTTTTTCCAAAATTTAGTTTTCTAATTCAAAATTGGTACCCAAAAATTTTTAATTCAAATTCTCCACCTAGCTTTTTGTATATGTACTGCACCTACTTAGCAATTATGACCTTTTTTGTAATTATTTTTAACACATCTCTTATTATTACCTTAGAACAAATATATAAGAATAGAATTCTTAGACTAAAAGCAAAAACAATTTTAATGTTCTGGATAGAGAATGCCAAATTGGCCCACTGAAGCATTGTACCAACACACACCTAAAAATAGTATATCAGTAGGAAAATTTTTTTTTTTAATGCTACAAACGTTCTATAACAGCTGTTAAGTTTTCTGTCCCTTGTATTTCCATCCTAATCTTCCTCAGCTTTATCTTACCTTTTAAAACAAAACAAATCATAACAAAAAGCCAGACCAAGAAAATACATGGTCCTGGTGGCCCAAATACAGTGGTTTTGATTGAAAAACCCTTAAAACTACTGGAGAGAGAAGGAAAAGGTAAAGAAAAAAAAAATCAGTTAACATGATTACCTAAGTTGGAAAGACTACCATGTGACCACAGTGTTTAAAAAATTATAATTTCTTCCACTGGGGTGTGGGTATTAGAAGCTAAGATGAAATATGATCTAAGTTTTAAAATTGAGGAGGGTTATAAAAAGATTCAATATATAACTCTTCAACCAAGTCCTATAGCATCAGACTTAGGGGGAATCCTTGAAGCTTGCAAGGGTAGCTTCAAACAGAAAAAGGAAATACAGGAGGAAAAACTGAATACATTCTTCATTAAGTAAAAACACTGATCATCAAGGAATTGGTTAAACTTTAGTGAAAGTTAAACGTTTCCTAATTTGTAGTATAAGGTTTTACACAGAAAACATCTGATGTGTCATCAAAATTCAACTTGGGAAAAAGCCAGGAATCTGTGTCTACTTTCTCTACTTTCAACTGGGTAGCAATCAACCAAAAAATGTTGAAATCAATACTATTAAATGCTCAGAATTTTCCAGAAAGAAAGAGACCATGTATATAGAATATGAGTGTGTGTGTGTGTTAGGGGAGGAGGTGATACTTCCACCAAAAAATGCAATATTGTCATAGAAATAATTACAATGTTAGAAAATAAAATGGTTTAACATAACTGAAATAATTAGACAATACTAGAAAGAAACATGCAACATTTTGTGCTAAATTGTGTTAAAAAAAAAAAAAGAAAGAAAGAAAAACCAAGGTTTATACCAGAGGAAGGGTAAAAAAAAGTCATATATGTTTTAGTAGCCAGAAAATAATTAATGAAAAGAATGGTATTCAGGCCTTGAAAATTTGCAGAAAAAATGAGAAAAGAGTCTACGTGGATCAGAAAAGGATAACAGAAGCCTTTTCAGTTTTATACACATCTTTTTAGGAATATATTTCATGTGTATTACTGGACCAGGCACTATGCCTTTATAATATGAAATGAATAATTTATATTATACTAAAATTTTCTATATTAATGTTAATTACTGAGACAAACCAGAAATTTAAAAATTCCTCTCTATTTTTGTTTTTAGTGCTCACAAGTTTATATTTTCAGATTTGATAAAGATTCTTATGTATTTTCTAAATACAGGAACAAAAAAGTTTTGGAATTTGACATACATGCCTTAGGACATTTACATTAGGTATGTAACTTACATTTTTTTTTAATTTGTTTTTGTAAAAGGTCTTCCCAAAGAGCTTTTACAAACAACAGGCAGAAGAAAATGTTATTTTATGTTTACAGTGTTTAAAAATGCTGATGCTCCCATTTCATAACTGCCTCAACCATCCCTATGCTCAAACCAAAATTTTGTTCCTCAATAGTCAGTGCACTCCAAATTTAAGTACCAAATCTCATAAAATTCAGGGCTATAAACCATCCTTTAAAGTGTGCTTATCCCTAACACATTTCAAATTACCTAGCTTCCTATTTTTAATGAATACTTGAGAATGAAATTCTAATAGGCCAAAAAGTCTCATGCCCATAATTAACAATGTTGGGGAAAAAATGACTTGCATTCTGGAACAAAACTTATGCTCTACTTTTATTCTTGAATATGACAATAGCTTCTATCAGTGTACATAAAACCAAAACGAAATAACTTCTTTGCGGAGTAGAAACCAATCTTACCTTTTAGGAAAGACAGACGTAAATACACACACAGCAAGTATATACTAGTGGTAATGTACTTAATTTTAACCATATTATATTACTTGACTATTCTAAATGTGTGCAACAGTAACTTCTTGTTTTCTTGACATTGATTCTCAGGATCGTATCCTTCACACAAGATTTTCTTCTTCCATATAACTATATCTATTCCATCTAAATGTCATCAAAGTTGGCCATCTTTTAAGAATGGCAAATTTTGAAATGTAGTCAATGAATTTCCCTTTGCATAACATAACATAACATAACATAACATAACATCCCCTCAATTTTCAAAGCACAACTGAAGCTAAAGTTAAGTATTTACTATTGAGTAAAACATTCATTCCATGGCTTTTAACAAACAAATGATTAAAATATATCTTTGTTTTCCACATTCATTTCTATTGAAGTCTTACAATACAGTTAGAGTCTTCACACAGAAAACATTAAAATGATTTGGGAATGATAAAATATGAAGGATATTATTAGGTATTAATTTAAGCATATTCATTTTCTCAATAATCAATTAAAAATATAGTTTTTAAGCTTCAATCTTTGCCTTTACCACTAAATTGGCAGAAGTATGAATTAATGTAACAGCTGGGTTTCATACTTTTAAAAGCAATGAAATACAATCAACTGCCTCATATCATATTTCCAGGAAAGCAAGTGATATCTAGACCTAAGCATGATCCGTAAGCAGCCCTACTATTGGCATTAATGTACTCAAATTCCCATCGGGACCATATATCTTCTGACCCTGGGTTTAATTGAAACTTTAAACAAAATATATTACCTTTTTAATGCAGTTAAACTGACTGCTGGCCTTTGTAGTGTAGAGAGTAATGCCTACCAAACTAATGTCTGTAACCAGAGTACATAATATGAAATTTATATCAAGGTTAAATGGTTAAAAGAAAAAAAAAAAAGTAGTAAGCTACTGCAGTTTTATAATTAGAAATAAACTTTTAGGAGAAAATTTTAAAGTTTGTTAATAAATTTTATAGATTTATTCTTTTTGATACATAGGCAAAAGTTCATGATTTCCTTATCTTGCTGGTTGCTCATCTGACCAAGTGAAGTTCTAAAATCTCTTAAATTTATGTTTCACTTTTTCTGGACTGCTGAACACCATACACCTGGCACTGTCTTATCCATTTTGACGACAGAAAAATAAAAAGCTAAATGAATATACTTATCTTAAAAATTAGACGTTAACATTCTTTTTGGAGGTATATAGGTTCTAATTCAGTTATATGGTCATATTCATATTTGAAGGGAAGACACACTGACTTTCAAGGGTGCCAATGAAGCAATCACAGGAAAATCACCAGAACGCAAAATAGGGGAAGCAGGTGGTATAAAAAGCTTAACACTACTGGAGTGTTAATGCTTTCACACTTGAGGATGTGAAGCTCAAATCTCACATATTTAAAAACCTTCCTTCATCTCCCTTTCACGGTCAACATGCTAAATGCCTCGAGCAATCCACTAGAGAGCAAGTAGTCATAGAAGAAAACACTAAGTGCGTGAACCATCACGTCAAAACTTTATTTGGATATCCCAGCTTTAAATTCATTCTGGAACAAGATGAGGTATAAACATGTGTGCTCACACACACATACCTATTCACACGAAAAAGAATAATCCTCCAAAAATATATGACTCAGCTAAAACATAAGCCATACAGAAGGCTAAGGGAGAAAGAGGCTTTTCTTCTAACCATCCCACCAACTTAACACAGTACATAGTGACATAGTGTCCATCCTTCAAGGATAGTTAGGACAAATTCACAAATGAGTTTTTGCATTTTGTTTTCAAAAGGTATATCTGACACCTCATTTCTCAGTTTTTATCTAAATAACACTAGAGATTCTAAAGACCGTGGATAGACTTTTATGACAATTAACATTTTCATTCTGCAAGTTTCTTTCTCAAAAATACAATTCTAAAATATGGACAAGATTTTTGCACCAAAATGTGCTCTATTAAGTTTTTGTATTTGCTATTCCTTTTTGGGGAAATCTCTCATAATTAAAGAGCTTTTTTCATAAAACTGAAAATTAAATCAAATGATGCCTCCACTTCTTATGTGACAAAATGAGAAATCACCTTTTCAACTGCAAACCAATATAAGTGAAAGATTCTTTAGCTGCAGACTGACGGATAAAAATATTTTTTCCAATACTGAGAGATTTTTATAAGTAACAGGGATGTATAATTTTTTTTAAAACTAGTAATTATCAAATGAGAACCAAAATTGTAGGATCAAATTATAGGCAAATAGGGCAATATAAAGAAATGGGTCATTATCACACAATTCCTGGGAGAAGACTGCAATTTTTTCCTAAGTAAAAACATATTCCCCGTCATAAAAACAATTTTTAGAGTACAGGAAAATATGAGTATATATGCAAATTGTAGCACCAGTATCATAACAGAATTTTTAAAACTTGATTTTTTTGTGTGTCCAGGCAACATAGTACAGCATACATATTATGGACAAAATATTCTCAAGTTTAGAATAATATCATTTTCTTTTTATATGTGTGCATTTAGTTAGTAATGAGAGACACTAATAAGTTCTGGACCAACTGTGAAATCTCCTGGAAAGTCATATGAGAACATTAACCATATCTACAACTTACATTTCATATCACCACCACCGCTGTCCATTCCACTTGGCACTTGTGACATTGAAAAAAAATTTTTTTGCACACAGAGGTTATTCCAAACACAGTGATTATAGACAGCAATGAAAAGACAGTAACCCTAGGTTCTCTCTGACTTCATGCAATACATTGTGCCCCTTTGCTCTCAAGATCTATTACCACCATGGAATGGCCTAAATCACTTACATAAGGAAACACAACAATTACTTTGCATTGAGAAAGGCAAGTAATTTTATTATAAATAGAATATAGGCTTAAAATGACCTTTAGGAGGGGGAGGGGGGTTATGGGAATCCCCCTATATTTTTAAAGATTTATTTATTTACTTTTATCCATTTTCACACCCCATCTCCCCTGCTTTTGCTGTTTTTGTGTCCATTCACTGGGCAATTCTCTGTATCTGTTTCCTGCCCTCTCTTCTCATCCTTCTCCTGTCTTTACCGGGATTCGATCCTCAGAACCTCCAATGTGGGAGAGAGGCGTCCTACCGCCTGTGCCACCTTAGTTCCTGGTTTTTCAGCGTGTTTTGTCTTGGCTCTCCCTTGTGTCACTCTCCTGTTACATCATCATCTTGCTGCATGGTGCACCTGCGCACAAGGCCTGGCAGTCCTCGCGCCTTCTATATTTTTATTTTCTTTATTTTTACTGGGAGGTCCCAGGGATCGAACCCAGATCCCTCCATATGGGAGACAGACGCCCAACCATTTGAGCCACATCTGTCCCCCTGCTATATCTCTTAAGGTTGACCAAAGATATCTAGAGTTACAGTCATTTCCCATACAGGATGGTCATATAATAAATCAGTCTTGTTTTATCACCAGCATTCTAAAAACCAGACCTAGGGAAAAAAACTAGGTCTGGGGACATATGCATGGTTTCTAATATAGCGAATGTTTAGCCTACCCTGATTATCACAAAATTAGGACAGCGAGAATATTCGCATCCCTCTATATTTTTTATGTATCATTTATGTAACCTAAAGCTTCTTTAAAAACAAAATTAATTTTATTTTTTTAAATGACCTTTGGGATTGGAAGGGCTCAGACTGATAAAAATAATTGGAAGTTACAGCCAAATTTAGCTTTCCATAATATCTTAAAGTTATTCGAAAGCAATACTTAAGTAGAGATAATAAGAGAAATAAATGATTATAGAAAAGGAACCAAACATTGGTGGTGTTGAAAAATTATCCTGTATGTTTAATGAAACTATGATGAAATGACAATTTCGGGTTTTATTCTTTCTAGTTAGGTTGAAGAGGTTGTTGCTATGTAGTTTATTTCTTGCTGATTATTAAATGCATAAAGAAAAACTATTTTGACATTATAAAGAATAAGTGAGTTTAAATAATACAGAAACTCCAAGTAGAAAATGCATTTGAATTTAAGTTAGGAAATTACACTTCTGGTTCTGCCACAAAGTGAAAAGATCAACTCAACTCTTTGGGTGTTAATTTTCTACCTTGTAAAACAAATAAAGATTATTTTAGGAGGATTTTTAATAGATAAATTTTTTATCTTTATTCTATGATTCTAAAATAGATCTATAACTTGAGAATAAAAGGAGAAATTGAGGTCCAATAAAAGACTAACAGGTGTCAGAAAAAAAATAATTTGGATGAAGAAATCTAGAGGAAAAATGTCATGACAGAAAATGGAGAAGAAACTTTAACTTAAATGTGAACATTTTAGTTGAGAGGACAGGCTCTGTTAATGGAATTTAGTTTACTGAGCATCAGCTGAGAATGCTGTTTCAAATTTGGTGAATAAATTAATAATAAAAGAAGGATTTTGACTGTTGCTGAGAGAAAAAGAGAAATGGGCCTGGAGAGAACACACTAATTCCAGAAATGGCAGAGCTAAATGGGATCCTTGTTGAACTTTGGGGACTGCAAAGTCATTGCTACGACAAAATCATATCTGTAAAGAAATCACACTGACATTTGGAAAAGATGCTGAAAGAGAATACAATCATTGACTTTTGTAGCTTAAAGCCCCCTAGAAATGATGTTATGGTGGAAGCTAATGTTCTGAGACACTTAACCAAGTTGGGCATTTGAACACATGCTCTACCTTCATTATCTGAATCAGTACTCAGAATGACTTCATGAGGTGGGCACTACTACTACAGACATCTTACAAAAGGGGAAACTGAGGCTTGGATTAAGTAATTTGCCCAAGATCACTTAGTTAAGTGGCAAAGCCATGATTTGAACACAGGCTACTGGATATCAGTGGCCACACTATACTAACTCTCCATTTAATCTATCCAGCCCTGTTAAGGGGAAACAGAGGCTCAATGATTTAAACCACTCGTCCAAATTCACACAACTGGCTAAAAGCAATTTTATTAGCTATTTTGTCATTTTTAAAAAATATTTCATTTATTCTCACACCTGAGTGCTTACAACAAGAAGCTAGGTAAAAGATTAATTTTGGCTTAGAAAATAATATTTAGTACCTATTTTATTTTATTTCTTTAAGCTTGAGCCTATGAAATGAAAGGGAATAATGGAAATATATTTTAAAACATTTTTAAAAGTTTACTTATGAACCGCTATAATAGAAATTAAATTCACAGTCTTAGACTAAAATGTGAAAAAATATAAGTTAGGAAGTAATGAACCAAAATTGTCATTTTTTATGAATAGGCAAATGGGAAAAATATGCTCATTTGGTGTTCAGGATAAGTCAACTGGTATGAATCATACACAGCAATGAGAAGTTTTCCATAAAATGGTCAAGAAAAAGGAAAATGACAAGGACTAGAGTGTTTTTTAAAAAGCAACTACACTGAATTATTTATAAACTAATTATAACCAAAAAAATTGTAATTTTTTTCTCACATATTCCTTTATATCTCCTAAAACTCAGTGAAAGGAATTATAGAATAGGCAAAAAAAAAAAGAATGTACACATACACACAAATTCTTGGGGGTAGTGGTTGTGAAGGGGTAATTGAATGAGAGACATGAGAAAAATTAATACTTACAGAGGAAATCTAGCCAGACATTATAATCCATCACTAATCCCTAAAGGGCGCTAATAATATGTAAATGTGCAAATTGGAAAACACATTCAAGGCTGTTGATAAACTTGATAGGATAATCAGCACATGCTGACAGACTAATGAAACTGATGAACTGATGGGGCAGCTTATCTCATGGGCCATTTTTTTTTTCTTCTCAAATGGAGGCTAATCAAATGTATTAGGAGTTAAATCAAACACTCAGGAGATTTCATCCATTTGATTAGGAGGTGAACTGGCTTTCAAAGAAAATTACAGTTTTGTGAATATCTGAAATGGCAAAACCCGGTCAGCTGATTAATCTTCATGTAAAATTAAACAGAAGACAGCCACCCTAATTATGAAAAAAAAATCTAGAACTTTAAATTATGTTAGGATCCTCCCATCACAAATTGTTATTGTGCTTTGCAGAGTCTGGGCAAAACAACCACATCCTTCTATAATGGAAAATAAGACAAAAGATAGTGCATTTATCTTTTGCTGAATGCATGTGCTCAGCATCCACATAACCATATGAGAGACAGATCCCAAGGTGCCAACTGAATTTTCAATCAGAGTTATTTACTTAAATAATTGAATGAATTTTCTGAAATCATTAACTATAGTTAATTCCCATTAACAATAAAGATGCCATATGAAATCTGTTGCCAAGGATCTCAGAGTCCTTTCTCAATTTAAAGAAAGCCTCTTATTTGACAATTGAGGAAAATTTAGAATAAGACCATCTCAAGCGTTACAGTTAAGAATAAATTCCTAAACTAAAAGGGCTGTGCCTCTTCAGACAAAAGTAGAGAAAGCCATCCTTTTAGTATTCCTTTTACATAAAGAACCATCAGTATTAATACAGAAAAGTTAATTCAATTTATAAATCTGCATGGTCTAGGCTCACTTTATGTACTTATTTGCATGGAAAGATGATGCTAAAACACTGGCAAGTAAAAGGAGATGTTTCAATTCACAAAAGTTTAAGGGTAAGAGTATATTAAATGAAGAAAGATTTTACCTTATAGTGTTTAATAATTATATCAAAGAGAAAAAGAAACAGCAACTAAAAATACTCAGGCATCTTCTTTAATGAGTGTTAAATCATTCTGTAGCTGCACAGGTTAAGTGGGCAGGGAGAGGAGGGAGGTTTTCCCAGAGACAATGAATGAATGTATTAACCTCTTCCAAATAATGAATTTGTTTTATGTTTACTGACTTGTGCCCCATTCAATCTCTGAAATATTTTTAAATTTTCTGTCTTTGAGAAAAAAGAGACAGCGTGTTCTTGCCAGGCATATATTTTCTACTTTGGTAGGATTTGGGATTTTTCATGTGTGTACAAGCCATACAGCTACTATCAAAATTTTCAAATCAAGAAATAAGGAAGTGTAAAATAATCCTAGAGATCATTTAATCTAATCTTATTTATTTTATATGCATGGGGAAGGCATGGGAATATTAAACAACTTAACTAAGGTAAATGACAGGGAAAATCCTAATTTACAGTTTGTTCTTTCTCTAGAGAAAAAGAAACAATAGATTTGAGGACAAAAACAGCACTCCCTTCTCTTCTCTCCCTTGTCTCAAAATAGCAGTGTTAATCAATCAGTAGGGCAAACTTGAGGGAATTTTCCAATAGTCACATGCTAAATAGGTTTTCAGTTTTGTCCCCCCATCAAACAAATGTGATAATTTATACAAGGCAGTAATGGATCAATCACAGATGAAAGTGGATATTTTATTAGAAATTCTAGTTCTTGAAATCTTGTACCTAGAAAAATCCATGCCTTAGCTTAAAATACTTTCTGACTAATAAAAGACTTAAGCTAATTATTCAAAGTAGAAACAGGAATAATTGTAGTAGCATATTTACAGTCTTTCACAGTATTATTTTACTGTAAAATACTCCTTTGGATCCAAGGATCCAAGCCTGATCAATGAAAACCATACAGTTTGACTCAGTTATTTTCATCTTTTGTAAGCATTAAAAATTATGAATCTCTACACCATGGCATTTTTACTTTTGAGAATCTGCTGATTAAGAAAACAACATGATCAAAAGTTATCATGGATTTGACATGCATTAAAGTAAATGTATACTTTATTCATCTCTAAGCATATGTACAGATATTACTTTTTCAATCAATAGAATCTAGCTAATACTTGATACACAAATGGGATTGTGAGCTCTTACAATAGCTCTGGAATTCACCAGTGGTCCTTGGCCAATATGTTGTGAATTACTATGTTAATTTATTTATTTGATCTTCTCAGAACAAGTGTGCTCTGCTAGAATTTGAATGTGACACCAATCATGAATAAACTTTCTTTGTGAGAACTGATATGATTTATTAGAATTCAATTTAATATAAGCATGGGTTTTAATTTCTCCACAGGTCCCTGAAATATCAATTAAAATATTAACATTTTACTTACCCATCATGTTGTATAAGCTCTGTGGCGCAAACTGCCTTGGCATTTTCTGAATTGCTTCCTTGTACACACTAAGGGCATCCTAATTTAAGAAACAAACAAACAAAAAAAAGAGGTAAATCATCACTCAAATACAGGAATATTCACTGAAAATAAGATAATACCAACCTTCCAAAGTTAAAACCTTCCAGTGCTATTTCTAAATGGTTCACTAGAGGAAAATAATTGAGCTGTCTTTTCATACTATACTCCCTCAATTTCATGAATGAAAATACTCAGCATAGTCAGTGAAGAATGCCATATAAACATTTAGTTTAACAAGGAGTCAAACGTTAGCAGTGCACTTTTATTTATTTATTCTTTAAACCTTTTATTTTTAAATACTCTCAAACTTACAGGACAGTTGCAAAAGTAACAAAAAACCCATACAGAGAAATCCAACATACTCCACCCTTCAGATACCCAGATCCACAGATTTTCACATTTTCCCACATTTGCCATATCATTCAATGCTATTAATCCATCATTTATCTTAATGTCCATCTATTTATCCATCTATATTCTGAACATTTGAGAGTAGGTCGCACACATCATATTCCTTGAATACATAATACTTTCACGTACATTTCCTAAGAACAATATTTGCTTACTCACTTGCTTAAGTGAAGTTATCAAGTTCAAGAACGTTAACATTGATATATAAAGCTTAAATTCTATATTCCAATTTTTTTCTTGTGTCCCAGTAATGTCCTCTTGATCATTTTCTCCTCCATTCTTAGATCCCATCCTGGATCATATATTGCATTAATTGTCATCTCCTTAGTTTCTTTTTCATTTTTTGTGTGTGCATATCTGGAAACATATATACAGCATACATCTTCCCATCCCACTCATCCCAAGCTTACTATCCAGTGGGATTAATCACACTCAAAATGTTGCAATACCCTCACCAGCAACCGCATTTCAGAATTTTCTCTACCTTTGGCATTCAACATTTTGATTATAATATGCTGCGCCATGTGTTTACTTGGGTTTTAATCTGCTTGAAGTTTCTTGAGTACCTTGGAAGTGTATATTCATATTTTTTGTTAAATTTGGGAAGTTGTCAGCCATTATTTCTTTGAATATTCTCTCTGCTCCTTCTTCTCTTTCTACTGCTTCTGGGACTCCTACAATGTATATATTGATAAACTTGATGTCCCACAAGCTCCTCAGGATCGGCTCACTTTTCTTCCTTCTTCCTTCTTTCCGCTCCTCAGCCTGGATGATTTCTATTTTCTTTTCTTCAGTTCACTGATTCTTTCTTCTGCCAGCTCCAATCTGCTGTTGAACCTCTCTAGGGCATTTTAACTTTCTGTTACTATGGTCTTCATCAGTACTGTTTGGTTCTTTTCATAATTTCCGTCTCTATATTGATAATCTCTTTGTATTCATTTATTGTTTTCCTGGTTTCTTTTAGTTCTTTGTCCGTGTTTTCCTTTAGCTCTTTTAACATATTTAGGGCTATATTTTTTAAAGTTTTTATCTGGTATGTCCCAGATCTGGTCCTCCTTACTGATGGTTTCTAATTCTTTAGTATTCTCTTTTGCCTGGGCCATCACTTTCTGTTTCTTTGTATGTTTTGTAATCTTTTGTTGAAACCTGGACATTTGATATTTTAATGTGTTATTGCTAGAATTTTGACTGTAAAGCATTTGTTTCCTATACTGTATCCAGCTGGTGTTATATCAGCACTTTACTTGAATGCAATGAGGCAAAAAGTGGGAGGGTTGGGGGGAGGGCAGACAAAAAGAAAATACCTTTGCAGTCTTTGCACATTGATTAGCACAAGTGCTCTTCTTCAGGGCTTATCCCATGTAGAGTTTATAATAGGACAGCTCCAGGCAAAAGAGTAACAGTTCCCTGATCCTTTCTGTACAATGGTCTTGTTTTTGGCATGTGCATGTGGCCTAGGAATTCCTCAGTTTATATGAATATGAATGTTCCTCTTCCCACAGTCTGGCACTAAACGGTATGGCCCACAGTCAACAATCCCTTGCCCCCACAAGCACAACTTGACGGTTCTCCCACAGCATTCTGTAGTTGAGCTCTGTGAACTGCCTTCTACATGCAGGGCAAGTTCTAGGATGGGTGTCCCGGTTCAGTCCCTCAGTCCGACACCAGACAGACTAAGGCAGACACACATGCTCTGAGTGTACATGCATGGGTTAAAATGCTCCCTCTGGAACTGGGACCAGGCATCCATACAGGGGGCACAGGTCGGTTCTGCACTGAGTTGTTAATTGGATAAGGGAGGGTCCAGCCAGGGCACCACAAGATCCTATTGCTTTTATTTTATTTATTTATTTATTTATTAAAGATTTATTTATTTATCCCCCCCTTGCTGCTTGTGTTTGCTGTGTCCATTTGCTGTGTTTTTTCTGTGTCTGCTTATCTCCCCCTTGCTGTGAGGTCTTGCTGCATCAGCCCACCGCGCCGCGCGGGCCGGCCTGCCCTCACAAGGGGGCCCCGGGAAGCGAACCCAGGGCCTCCCATATGGTAAACGGGAGCTCTATCGATTGAGCCACACCCGCTTCCCCCTATTGCTTTTAAGTAGTATTTTTCTTGATTCGTTCCTTGCCCTGTTACTGAAATTCTCTAGCTGTTTTCTGGAGATTTGAGAAAGATGTTGTTGTTACTCTTGCTAGTTGTTCAAAGCTTCTGTGGGGGGGGGGACAGAGCCCTGAAGCTCCTCACTCTGCAATCTTAATAGGGCCTCTCATTATATTTTTATGTTTGTTATCAGCTTAAATTACAGCCTAGGCTGTTAAAAAAGTCTTCCTTTTCTTCATTGCCCCAAGAAAACATATATAGTAGCTTCATAAAATAGAAATTCTCTATTATCTTGCTTTGAATCATCTATCTTGAAGCCAAAGGGAAGCTGTCCAGGGTGGGAAAACAATGAATCCAACCACTTTCTATAATTTCAGCACCAAAATTCATACTTGATGTACGTAAGAATTGTTGGGCCAAGTTGTAGGCTATTTTATTATGATCACTTTATTGTTATTAAACCTTACTCTCCTATCATGTTGCAACACATTGCATGAGTATTCAATCAAAGAAGGTGTGTTTGTTCTCTAAAATTGGCTTTCCCTGAAAGGTCAAAACTGACTGCACAAACCCTGGCGAAGCTCCACCAACTGTCTTTTGCCAGAAGTCATTTTTGATAATTTTTTAGTGATTTTCTTTGGCAAAGTCCTAGTGGCGTTATACTCTCAGACAGCTTATCCTGTCTCTCCTGTGTGATTGATGAAATTAGGCATCACACACAGTGCTCTTTTACTTTAATATTAATTTTCTAGTTAACATAGAAAATTCAATAAATATTCGGAGTTCACCTATAGGTCATTTAAGTTATAGTTACTTTAATTCAGGTAAGCAGGTGGGATCTAAATTAAAACAACAACAAAAAAATCAACAAATACATTTTCTAGGTACTGGGAATCAACTGAAATTACTAAATGCAATTATTTTGAAGTTATATCTTTATCCTTATATTGCAGTCTTCCAAACTTTTGTAAGAGTAAGTGGAGGGTAATGTGTTTGAGAGAGAGAGAGAGAGAGATGGAGGAATGATAATGAATGTGAGGAATGAACGCAGGCAAGCATGCTTCATATGAGAGAAGCGGAGTCGTCTCCTGATTTCCTGCACAGCACCCTCTCTCCATCACTTTCTTCACCTCCTAAAAAAGACATGGAATAGGGCTTCTGGGAAGACAGCATCAGAAAAGGTAGGCAGGGCTCAACTTTCACAAAAATAATGAAAGAAGGGCAAAAAGCTGTCTGAGGGATTTGCACACCAAAAGTGCTGCACATCCTCCAGGAGGGCAAGGGATAGAGAGAGGAAGAGACGAGGCAAAGGTTGTGACTTGCTAATCCACTCCCTCAAGGCAAGCAGCCTGGATAAAGTTCATGGCTCACTTCAGCCAGCTGAGAGGGGAGCAGACACGAAATTAATTTTTATTTCATTATAGTTTTTTAAATATGGATAATAGGATTTACATCAATTCACTTCTTTAATACTCAGAGTACTAACACTGGATATAGAGTAACAATTCTAGAAACTGTGGCTTGGATCATAAAATCAAAGAGACGATGAGCTTGAAACAATGAATATTATATCCCTTTCTTGAACAGTTGTAGTACATATCACATATTTTAATTGCTCTGAGAAACTCCACAGTAAAGAAACCTGTTAAATTTTCTTTAGCAGAGTTTTACTTTCCAAACTAATTTGAGCAGAAAACCCTTTTAATGAACACACATACTAACTTCTCAAAGTATGGTAGTGTCCTTGCAATGAGATTGTGGGTTAAAAAACATAAGTGAATACCCTCATTTTTAGGAAATGTACATGGCAGTATTAACTGTTCAAGAAGCACGATGCACAAAACCTACACTCAAGTGTTCAGAAAATGGATTGATAAATAGATAAGACAGACAGATAGATGGAGAACGAATGATATGGCAAATGTGGCAAAAGTTAAAATTGGTGGATGTGGGTATCTAGGGGGAGAGGGATATGCTGGCGTTCTGTGTGGGGGGTTATATTATTTTTGTAACTGTCCTGGAAGTTGGAATGTATTTCAAAATAAAAAGTTAAAAACAAACAAACAAACAAAAGCCATTGAGACTGGATCAAAACAAGAGGGAAGGAAAAGGACAGATAAGCCTACCTCATAGTGTCCCTGCTCGTGATAGAGTTTCCCCAGGTTATACAGACAGCTGGTAACAGAGCTCTTGTGTGCATGAGGGTCCTTCAGGTTTTCATCAGGGATCTCAGAACACTTTAGGAATGTACGTCGGGCTTCTTCTGTCTTTCCTTGGTTCATCAGAATAATTCCGGTGTTTAAATATGCAGCTGAGGGAAAAAGCAAAATACAAGTGTGAAGTGATGATGTACGCTGAGACAAAAATAAAGTTATCTTCTCTTTGGTTTAGTTATTTTTTATTTCAAATGAAAACCAAGAAATAAATACTAATGGAACCAATACTTATGGGATCAATAATATAGTGGTAACTACAGGTATCACTGAAAACTACATTAAATCATTTCTGTACTCAGGGAGCTCAAAATATTTTTAAGCTTAAAATCTAGTTGGATGAAAGTTGTTTCTATCTTAAATAATTTTAAAGTAATAAATAGGCATCAAAACATGATGAAATTGAGAGAGATATAATTGATAAAGGCTCATAATTTGAGTAGCAAGCCCCCTGTTTTTTCACTGTGAGGCTATAAGTCACAAAGATAACTTTCACTGATAAAGAAGGATAGAAAGATTTTAAATAATTTAAATATTACTTACAAGCCAGTGTAGGCCTGCTCCCAATCGCCAATTTATAATAATGTAGTGCTTCTGCAAACCTGCTGTTCTCCTGTAGAAGCAACCCTCTGCATGAGGAAAACAGAAATTTGGAGACAGGCCTGTATTACTATATATAAAACCACAAATTTTTATTTTATATTCCAAAAATAAAAATGGTTAAATGGGCCAATAAAAATGCTGACCTAGTACTATAAAAATAAATTTGAAATAGAAGGAAATTATTCCTCAGGAGAGAAAATACTAGGTATCAGTTGCATTTATGTGGCATTAGAAAGCATTACGAAGTTTTTTTCAGAAAGTCTTTTACCATCACTGAACTTTCCCCTTTCCAGCCGTCGTTTCTCTCCCACTAGAATTACAAACCACCTGGATTTCTTCTTGGAGCATGCACATTTTCTCATCACTTCAGAAAGGAAACTTGTCTAAGCCAGTGATATATATGGAAACACGAGATGCCTCTCTGACTAGCCATGTTGCCTGGGAAATATTGGTCCATGATTGCCTGAAGGGCAAAAGTAGTCTGGGTCAATTGGAAAGAGAGAGTCAGAATTTCATCATACATCAAAAAGGAACAAAGAAAAAGACTGAAGGCTATCCACATGACTATTTTCTCATTATTTGGATTTGGGAAATAAGCTTGAATTTCAGAACGCTGGGTAAATTTCAGTTCATTTTTCTGAGACACATCTTTCTCTAACACTAGACAGTAGCTCAGTGTAATCCAGCCATTCCCTGACCCAACCCTCATGACCTAAATGAGAAGCAATTATAACCATGTCTATGAAAATACAGTGTCACGGAATGCGACTAAGTTCAAATAATTCTCATGCTTTTCCCCCTATCCCAGTGCTCTTGTGATCAGCAAGTATCTTACAGACATTTTGGCAGATGAGTTGGGACTAAGCACCCCTGTTATTCACCACAAATTGCAGATTCAACTTGCCAGCTGCTGAAGCCTTTGAAAGGCTGGTATAATGGAAGTTTGAGGGAAAAGAAGGCTACTGATAAAAAGTTACCATTTTGTTGAAAAGGTTAAAATATTCACCTTAGTATTTAATGGCCACCACTGAGAAAATATCTATAGTAAACCATTTTGAAATTGAAATATGCTCATGTCAGTCATCAGCATATATTAGTAAAACCTCATTAATTCTAGCCTTTGTTGAAAAGTCATTTGAATAGAGGAAAGATTTCCAAAACACATTAAGAATACTTTCATATATACATGAATGTATATTTCAATAAGAAATTGTGAGCAACAATTAATTTGGTCATGAAACTGATATGCTGTGCCGTAAGTATACCTTTCCATTGCTGGGAACAAGAACAAAGTTTCCTACAGTATGCAAGTGTTTGTGAAAATGGTCAGTTGTCTTTAAAAGTAGGCAAAACTGATAGAAGACATATTTTCAAAAGAATAATTTTCCTTATATCAATAATTTTATTGATATAATGCTCTCTAGTTAACTAAGTTCATATATATTCTCTCAATCCTGAAACTTATCTGCAATCTTAATTGTCTTTATTGCTTTACTTTGACAGTCAGAGAAAGAAGTACTTCTCCTTTGATACAAGGCTAATGATAGCAGAGGAGAAATACCATCCACATATTTAATCCTATTCTTTCTACCTTCTTTAGGAAGCAAAATTCTTCAAGGAGCTCTTCATTGTCCAATATCTTCAATCTCTTTCTCCATTACAGATTCCTTTCTCTTGGTTACAAAAATGTTCATGTGCCTCCTAGCATATGGGGTGGTCAAAAACAAAAACCGCCCCTACAAATTTATTCATCTCTGTATCTGATTCTAACCACTGTCTATTGTTGCCCTTCCCTTTGAAGTCACATTTTCTTTAGAAATAGCCCATGGTGCTTATGTCCAATGCCTCAAAGCCCATTTACCCCTGAAATGTCATATTCAAATTTCTACTGATTGTCACACCCCCAAAATACTGCTCTTATGTGAACTGCCCACCCAACTAGAGCCACTTGAAGCTATTGAATTTGTCTTCTTGAAATTCTATACTTCCTTGGCTTCTGGGATACCTGTCTTTCCAAGTTCTTTCTCATCCCTGGGACCATTTCATACTTAGAAATGAAGAAGAAAATGCCTCTTCATATATTCGATTAAAAGAAGTTGGTATTTCCCAGGATTTTGTCTTTGTCTCTTCTCTCTATAAATACTGTCTCTCAGTGACCTCATGCACCCATGGGCTTATCTGTAGCTGACTGTTCCCAATTCTGAGGTAGCAATCTCTCTCCTGACCTCCAGATTTGTTTTAAACAGCTTACATGGGCCATGTCAATCTAGGTGCTCAATGGAATTTCAAAATCCTCACATCCAAAATTTCAAAAATGAAAAAATTTCAAAACCTCAAAAATAATAGATAGATAGATAGATTAGATAGATGATAGCTAGATAGATAGATAGCTAGATAGATAGATAAAATAAAACAATTCAGGGTTTTGCAAATTCTCCAAAGTCCAGCAATTCTTACTTTCTTAGACTTTTATTCTGCCTCTCAAGGCATATTTGCACGGCTCTTTCAGAGTCCTTTTTATCTTTTCTGACATCTGAATAACTGCAATAGCTCACTAATTAGTCTCCACATAATTACATTTCTAAAGGGCAAATATGCTATTAGCCTAGACAGAATGAACAAGGGGGGTGAACACTATCTTTGAAAATGTGTCTAACTAAAGCACGGAAACCTTGAAAACTGATGTATTTAGCCTCATGGGCTCCCCAAGGCTGAGGTATTATATTTCTGTCATTTTCCATTTCATAAAATATACAAAGCGGGGTAAGTGATAAATAGCATGATACCACACCCAGACACTCCTGTCTGGCCTGATTCCCTGAAGGAACCTAGTGGGGAATTAGCTGCACAGAGTCATGCAGCAGACAAGTCTCCAGCATCACATATAAACTGGCTTTTTCAATGAGAAAGTATGGTCCTCTGTGACATCTGAATAAAGCAAGCAGTGTAGTGAGTTATATTGTGCTACTCTGACTGATTTCTCTTGGGCTATGGTTTAATTATCAACTAGGTCCTAGTATGGGTGCCACAAAAGTGAACATAGAAGAGATACACTGGCCTTGGCTGTACAATCTATTGAGGGAGACAAACAAGAAGCCAAACAAATGGTATGGAAAATTACTATGCTAGAGGACAAGGGAATAACACCACCTTAGGAAATGACAAGGAAATTCTCACAGAGGAAGTGACGTTAGCAGAGGTTTGAAAGTGTACAGTTAGCCAGCAGGATAAAGTGTTAGCAACAGTCTCATGTTACACAGGAGGAAAGAGAGGTACAGAGAAGTAAACCACCTAACTCTAGGTTTTAGGATTATTAAGAAGCAAACCTAGGATTTGAACATGGCTTCTCTGATACTCAAACACAGAAGAAATATCCAGAAGAAAAAGAGAAGAGATAAAAGAATTCAAACCTAGTTACATGGATATTAAATTATGTCTCCTTTTACTCTAATAGTCTCTGAATCTTTTTTTTTCAAACCACTATATTTTACCTTTAACTTCCACTGATGCACTGAAAAGGAACTGAGTGCCATTTTAGCAGCACGGGATAAATTTGGATCAATTCTAGAACTGTTATGACTGGGATTCTGTTAGCACTGTTTTCCCCATTTAAAGAATCCATTCCCCCCACCCCCATCCCGAGATGGCTCCCTCATCTGCCTGCTCATTGCCTGCTTGTTGTCTGCTTATCTTCTTTAGGAGACACCAAAACTGAACATGGAACCTCCCATGTGGGAGGCGGGTGCCCAACCACTTGAGCCACATCTGCTCCCTGCTCATTGTGTCTCCTCAATGCATCTGCTCATCTTCTTTAGGAGGCACCAGGAACCGAACCTGGGACCTCCCATGTGGGAGGCGAGCACCCAAATGCTTGAGCCACATCCGCTACCCAATCCATTTTTTAAATTTAATAATATTTTTTTTAATTTTTAAAAAGATACTTAGATTACACAAATGTTACACAAAAAAATATAGAGATTCCCATATGCCACACTCCCCACATCTCCCACACCCTCCCACATAAACATCCTTCATTAGTGTGTCACATTCATTGCAATTGATAAATGCATCCTGGGGCTTTGTCATTAAGCATGCACCATAGTTCACATTGTAGTCTACACTCTCTCCCACACAGATTTGCATGTCATGTGATTATATAAAATGGCCTATATCTGTCATTGCAATGTCATTCAGGATGATTCCCAAGTTGTGAAAAAGCCCCTGTATTACACTTGTTTTTCTCTCTCCCTGCACCCAGAGCCTCCAGTGGCCACTGCCTCCACATCATTATTGTAATTTCTTCCATTGCTAGAATCACAATATGTCTATAATAGAATACCAGTAAGTCCACTCTAGTCTATAGTTCTTTCCCCAATCCTGAGGATTCTGGGATGGCGATGTCCACTCCACCTCTAAATGAGAGGGGACTTATATTCCATGGAGAAGATGGATGTGACTATCTTGCTTGCGGTTGCAGACTCTCTCTGTTCCTTGGGATGGTGGTTGACCATCATCATCTCCTTGTTAGTTGTCCTGGGTGAGTCCAATGAGCTGTAGAGTAGGTGTTGCAACTCTGCTGAGGTTCCAGGCCCAGCTGGCACATGGACAGTCCAAAGACTCGAGTCACTTGGACGTACACCTACAAACTCCAGCACCAAGTATAGGTTTAAACAGAAGGTACAGATGAGTCATGTGTAGGGAAGACATAATTGAGTCCAACTCTGTCACTCTCAGGAGCACAAACTCCAAAATAGGGCCCACTGGCAAGGCACCAAACTCTGGAGCTATCTGCCCTGCCCATAAGACCTGAGTGTCTCCAGAGTCCTCAGGAGACCCACTATTTGGGGTAGTATCCACTTTGGCAGTCTATGAGATCCTGCTGATATGGGAATAAGCATTACCTCTGGGATGACCTCCGGACTCACTTTGAAGTCTCTTAGCCATATAAACTCATTTGTCTTTACATTTTTCCCCTTTTATTCAAGGTCTTTTTCAAGTTGCATTGCTAGTTGGTGCTTGGTAGTAATCCCTCAGTGCCAGGGAGTCTCATCCCTGGGAGTCATGTCCCACGCTGGGGGGAAGGTAATGCATTTCACATGCTGAGTTTGACTTAGAGAGAGGTCACATTTGAGCAACAAGGAGGCTCTCAGTAGGCAACTCTTATGTACCCCACAACAAGAGGCTAAGTTTCAATTTCAAGAGCAAAGGCTCATAATCATAGCCGTCAATATCAAGGGTCCATCAGTTGATCATCCTCCTTCGCCAGTCATTGCTCCTGCACTTAAGGGGACTGTTACTGTCCCATTAGAGAATGTGGCAGAGCTCTCCAGGATGGGAATTCAATATTCTCTCGATTATTGTGTGAGTCTCCACCCACTGTGACAATGCCCCGTGAACATTTGAACGTTTTTATATACCTCATATGTATGCCCAGGTGAACTTCCTCCCATGTATCCCCCATCACTGACACCCCACACCAATGACCTTCCCCTGCCCCAATTGTAACCCTTCCGTGATCCAAAGCTTCTTAAAAAATGAAGCCATTAAAATAGCCAAATACAATTAATAGGAAAATGAAATAATAATAAGTTAAATATAAGAAATAAAATGCATAAAAATTTTAAAAAACTAAAAATAAAATATGATTAAAAGATTGGGATATTAAAAAATAATGAAAAATATTATAGAATTTTTTTTGACATTTTGCCTTTCATCACTGTAATATCTGGTGTCCTATCTGTACAGTGGCAATTTTTTCCATTTATTCCCCAGTGTCTTACTACATCCGCTCCCCAATCCATTTTTATTTTAAGGAAGATACGATAGAAGAATAGAAACCCTTCACAAAGCAATAGTTACAGTAATACTAATAAGAATAACAACTCAACTTATTCAGCACTTATAATGTGTCAAGCACTTTATATATATTGTCATATAATACCTAACCTATGAAATAGGTTACTAGCCCCATTTGACAGATGAGAAACCTCAGGCAAAAAAAGCGAAGCAACCTGCCAGGGGTCACACACTACTAAGCAGTGTGCCAAACTTCAACCCCAGCAGTCAGGTTATAAAGGAGGATCTGTATTTTACTAGATCATTCATAAGAAAGGCTTTTCCATGACTGTTTGAAATTGATGACATAGTTTGTTTACATGCTAATCATGTCAACAAAATCTTCTGGTTTCTAGACATATTTTTAAAAAGAAAACATTTTAATGTACTTGAGTTAATTCTACCAAGCCAGAATCTATTCTGAAATAATTGTATCCATATTATGTGGTGTTGCCTTACAATTAAGGAAATTGGGTCAAGCTATGCATTAATGTGAAGTTAAAGTACCTTCATGAGGGAGAAATTGAAAAAACGTTACTGTCCCCCAAATTACAGTGGTAGAATATCTAAATATGTATGGGGAGGTATTCTAGTATTTTTAACAGAAGAAAACATGTTACTTCTCAAATTTCTCTTCCCATGGTTGAACTTTCAGAATGACAGTTATTGAAATTAAGCAATTAGTAAAGAGTAATACAAATTAGGGAAAGAAAGAATATATACTTGTTTTAGTCAAAGGAAGAAAATACATCTGGATATAAAAACCACTATTTATTCTAACACCTAAATTCTAGAAGACCACATTACTTCAAGAAAAATAACAAAACGCTGTTCCTTAAATCCTTTAAGCTTTTTTTCTGATTTTGATGATATGTTCTAGGAACTATCATTCAGTTTGTAGAATTTTTTTTTTCCCTTTGAGAGTTTTGCCCATCTTTATCCCAGTCTCCCTAACTATCTGCCTTTGTCTAAGACAAATCACAAGGATCTGGACACCAGATTAATGAAAACAAGTCAAACCCATGATAACAGTGGATTGCAGAGTTAAATGCAAACATTAAATGTAAATAGTCCTATGAATCCCTAGCGATTCTAAACACTTAGAGACAAAGTGGAACACTTGTTTAGCACAGTGGTTCTCAACCAGGGGTGATTTTGCCCCCAAAGGGACATTTGGCAATGTCTGGAGACATTTATTCTTATCACAACTGGGCAGGGAGAGGGGGATGCTACTAGAATCAAGTGGATAGAGTCCATGGATGCTGTAAGGCATCCTGCAATGCACAGGGCAGCCCCTACAGCAAAAAAATTACCCAGCTGGAAACGTCAATAGTGCTGAGGTTAAGAAATCATGATTAGCATTTCAAATTTACTAACTGCAACACATTTATTCAGAAAATAAGGGACCCTCCCAATCACACAGAAAGTACAAAGAGAATATAGGATACAGGTACACAAAATAATATATATTATTTTTCAATAAAAATCTATCATTTCTACTGATTGTCTTCACAAAAAAAGCAAAAGAGTAATGAAATTTTCTAAAAATTAAAAAGAAAAAAGTGTGTCATGTTCTACTTCCTGTCACTGTCTCTTTGTAACAGGATTTCCCCCTTAGAGAGAACTGTCAACAAATCCAAATCTTCAAATAAAAGCGACCTTTTGCCTCAGGTCCTAACAAAGGTCTTTAAAACTGGTTGAATTGTGAGCTATTCCATAATTGGTATTAATAAAGCACTTCAGTGGGTGAAAAAATACAATTTTCAAAAATATGTATTGCAATAACTGTGCTGAAGTCCACACAGAACAGTGGATGAGCAGGATGCTGCTTACGGAGAAGCAATGCATCTTTAAACCTAGAGAAAACCTAAAGCATGGTAGGATTCTTTCTCTTAAAATTTTATTAAAGAATAATTGTGGCATCCTATGTATTAATATTTATTAAACAATGAAAAAGTATTTTTAAATTGAATTGTCTCATTATGAAGGCAGGCAAACAAATAATCATAGCAATGCAAAAAGTGCCATGATAAAGAATATGATGTTCTGGGAACCCATGAAAGGGATACTTCCCAAGATGAGGGGTGTATCTAGAAAAGATGAGAACTGATGGATAAAGCCAAGAATGCAGAGAACAGTGTTACAAAGAGATGATGCCATGAATACCAAAACCCAGAGTAATAGAAGATAGGGTTTTTAACCTACCAAAAGCAATAGCAACAAGCTGCATAGAAATTAATGAAATAATCTGTGTAGCAAGCACTTAGGAAACTGAAAAGCTAATGACAACTGAAAATTAAGTGTGCTATTGAAAATATACTTTCTACTCCCTAATCAAAGGATAATTACCAATCAGAGTAAGTCAGATAATGTATTGTTTATAGACAATGGTTCACAAAATAATTTATAATGCCCAATGCCCAATTACCAAGAAAAAACCACATGTCCATCTTAAATTGAGGATCTTTAAAAACTTTACTTTGATTATCATTTAACACATGTAGCTACTTTCAAATGAGGAATTTTCTCTCAGAGATAAAATATAGCAAATTGTAGATGTTCAGTTTTCTCCTCATTTATTTATGCATTTGAAATTTCCCAACTGAAATTAATCGGCATCAGTTTGGAGTCATGCTTGAAATTCGTGTTAATGCAAATTTCCTAATTAAATTTTCTAATTTAGCTAATGACTCTAATAATGAGGTTTTATATTACTTAACTGTGAAATGGCATTGCAGCTGCATTTCTGCTCTTTCCTTCAAGAGGTATGATTAGTTTGGGGCCGTGTTTATGAAAGGACACTTGGAAAAATAAAACTTTAATCTCTATTTTCACACAAGCGAGAATTATTAGCATGGCACACTCATGAAACTCAAATGCCCCCAAACTTGTTTGATAAAAGAGATTCTGGGCCAAGTGACTATACCAGTAATAAATGGAATCAAACTGGACTTCCTTTTTGAATACAGATACTGTAAATAAAATGAATTTACTACTACTTGGGTCAATTACAGTAACTCAAAGGTTTAGAGTGACACAAGAACTTAAATATTAAGTACCGTGTATGCACTAGGCATTAAACAAACACAAATAAATACAACTATGATAATCACTCAGTGAGGTTTGGTCACATGACTAAATTCTGACCAATAAAATAAAAGCATAAGTGACTTGTATGACACTGCAAAATGCCATTAAATATGAGGGAGCGTATTCTTCCTTACCCTTCCTCCTTCAAGCTGACTATGAAATAGAAGCCCTGTGCTGAGGATGGTGAAGAACAAACTAAAAGGAGCCCAAGAACCTGAGTCTTTCATGAAACTGCCCTAACAGTCTGGGACAGCCAACCTCTGGACTTCTTTTTGTAAGATAGAGAATAAAATTCTATCAGGTTTAAATTACTTTTATTTGGGGTTTCCTATCACTTGCAAACTAACCTCTTCTGAACTGGTAAATTCCACATGTTGTGGGTTTCTTTTTAACTATATAAGGTCATAAAATATGCAACATCAAATTTAGCTCTCATGAGAATTTTAAAGAAAACTTTAATTATATTTTGATGAATAAAAAGTATGAGTTGTCTGGTTTTGAGTGATAACTGGACTAGGCACTAGCCAGGTATAAAAATTGGAATTAAAATATTTAATTAAAATTACATAATTTAAGAGTGTGACGGGTGCATGAAATTGGAACTCTTAAATTAAGCCCCTAGACAGCAGAGTGGTCAACATTATCACTCTGCCCAAAAGAGTAATGGCATTTGTGGTATTTTTTAAAAAGCATTTTAATTAATCCTCTGATCCCCTAATAACTAGAGAGAAGAAAATTGATAGGAATTATCAAGTAAAATGGAAATATGTAGGATTTTTATTGCACAAAAAAAGATTTAGCAAGATATACGTGATTGAATTTGAGTTCCAAGGGAGATACCAGTGACAAGGTTATATTTTCTGGTCTCACATGGCACTTCTGTGGATTTCCAGTGACCCTGGGATAATAGATTTTGCATTTGAGGGCCAAGCAAAAGAATTTTCTCTACACATATTTTTTTCTCAAATCATATATTCAAGTGTGTTTCTCTACCTTTCCTTTCCTTGATTAAAGTATTTCAATTACTTCTAAAAATAACATTGTTACAAAGATCACCTTGGGTAGAAAAACACTAATAGAGTCATGGTGTAAACGATTAATTTTCATTTAAAACATGTAATCTCAATTTATTAGAATAAAACTTAATATGTTTGTTACACAAAGCATAATGTAATTGGATGCTTCTTTTAAACAATGCGCAGTTATTTTATGTGATTATGGCGTACCATTTATGCTTTGTGAACAAAATTTATCTTTTTTTTTTTCTTATTTATACATGCCCTTCTCAAATAATAAACATCTTGGAATCTGTTTCAAGTCTGGATAACTGCAGACTCTAATGCCAATCACCCTCTATTTTACCAAGAAATTCACCATTATTAAAATGCTTTTAAAGGATTATTCTTATCTGTATCTATTCCTCTTCATAGAAATGTTTGCCAGTAAGTGTAGGCATACTCCCACAAAGGGATAGCCAAGGAATAGTAAGAAATAGAATAAAAATAACAGCTAATAAACCCTTGAGCTCTTATTATATATCAGTATATATTCAACAGTTTCCAAGAATTATTTTATTTAATCTTTATGGCAACACTAGTAGATACCATAATCCAATTTTGCAGATTAGGAATTAGGATTAAGTAATTTGTTCAAGGTCGGTCACAGGACCCACAAATGGAAGATTTGAACCCAACTCTGTTGGAGACGAAAGCCCATGCTCTTAAGAATTTCATGAAACTGACTCCAAGGAACAAGGGTGCCACCGAATTAAAAAAAAAAAAAAGAAAAGAAAAAGAAAAGAAACTTTTCCCTCTTCTCCTTGCCTCCATGAAAAGAAAATACTTATTCTTGTATGCCTATATAAATTTTCTGGGATCACAGTCAAATCTTCAAATATTTCCTTTAACTTCTAAAAGAATTCTATGATTTAAAACAAAATTAAAAACTGAAAAGCACTTAACACAATTAAAGGCCCTTACCACCAATAATTTGAGTATATACAGACATCTATTTATTTTTAGCTATTTATAGGAGTTACTTGTTTAGTCAGCCAAAAGGGTGCTGATGCAAAATACCAGAAACCTGTTGGTTTTTATAAAGGGTATTTATTTGGGGTCGAAGCTTATAGATACCTGGCCATAAAGCATAAATTACTTCCCTCACTAAAGTCTGTGCAAATGTGTTGGAGCAAGATGGCTGCCGACGTCTGCAAGGGTTCAGGCTTCCTGGGTTCCTCTCTTCCCTGGGCTTGTTTCTCTCTGGGCTCAGCTGCTCCACCTTCTCCACCATGCCAGCTGTAGATATCAGGCGAACGGCTAGTCTCTCTTCCTGAGGCCTCTGCCTGTGTTTAATAGAAACTTCTCTCCTTCCTCACCTATCTGCTTCTCTGTGTGTTTACTTCCCAGGCTCCAGCATCAAAACTCCAACCTCCCTTCTCTGTGGTGTGGTTTCTCTGTGAGTCCCAGCCCACCAAGGGGGCAGGGACACAATGTCCTACTGACATGGCCCAATCAAAGTCCCAATCATCATTTAATCAAGTAAAAATAAAATCTCTGAATTCAATATAATCTAATATGGGTGGAGGGACAGACCAGTTTACAAACAATCCAATATCTATTTTTGGAATTCATAAACAATATCAAACTGCCACACTACTCAACAGGGATGATGACTTATTATGTACTTTCTTGAAAAAAAACTACTTAACAGTTGGAAGGCATGCAATCACTGCAAAGAAACCCCTAATCTGGCATACAGGCATGGGCCAAAGCCTTGCCCGATCAATAAAAGTCATTGTAATTAGATTGTTGATTTGTTTACTCATTCCTTCAAAACTATTTTGAATATAGCATTATGGACATTTAATGACTAGCAGAGAAGAAAGATACATTTAAAAAGCAGTAACAAAGTTATGCAGAGTACTATGATATAGTATGAGACACTGTGGAAGTCTATAGCAGGAGAACCTAACAAGCTTGTTTGCGCAGGGAAAAAACAACACAAAACTAAACTAACATTTGTGAATTCCACAGGAATCAACACACTTGGGAAAATATTAAAAATTAAAAAAAAGCTTTAGGGCCTGATTACATTAGAGCTATGGTTATGACATGGGTTAGAGATGTCCCTGTGGGCAAACAATGATTTAGTGCAACGTACTTGCTTTAAACATAAATGTTCAACAAAGTGGGTGTTTTCTTTGTCCCTTAACAGCAGTGCTCTAACAAAAGTCTGCTGCTGAAGCAATAAATTATAAAAGGGGAAAAAGTATCATGTATCTCACAGACCAGCAGGAATAGGTGTTAGGTCATGCAAGTGGTTTATAACTTAAGAACAAGCAAGATGAGTTCCAAAAATGAAAGTATGAATCCATCTTTTTTTTTTTTGCATAGAATAGAATTTTCACCCTAGAAACAATTCAATTGCAGGCTTATCCTGCAGTACCTGAAGGATAGAAAGAAAATAGTTTTAATAATATTCTAAAATTGCATTTGCAGGTTTAATTCTGGTACTGGGTAAGGGCACCTCTTCACTCAATTCAGAGAGCAAAAAAAGCAAGACTCAATTCCTGGCAGTATTCATTACTTCTATTTCCTAGCAGGGTAAGTGGGAGATAAATTGGTGGCTGAAGCTGGGGGAAGGGGAAGAGAGCTGGAGTGGGGCTGAGAGTTGTGGATGGAATGATGGTAGGCTGGGGATGAAGGAGGCAAAAGTGAAAAGTGATGAATAGCGTCAGCAGCACTTGTCTTTATATTTTCTTAGCTTTTCTATCCATTCCACCCTTATGTTTTATAAGAGTACTGGCTTTACCTCTGATATAACCCCAAGAGAAACTTCTTTTCTTTGAGTGCTTTTCAAACCTTGACTTTATTTTCTAAAAAACAGGGCCTAGGATTTGGCCAACTTGCCTGTGTTCCACATCATCAATTGTTGTTTGTGAATCAAAGTTACTCATTCCTCTCCAACCCCAAGCTTCTGCAGACAGGAAACACTCTGCATGCCAGCTTTGTACCTACCCCTCCATCTGCATTCTGAAGATTGAGAGATTTTTCTAAAGATTTTTACTTCAAACAGGCAAATACACAGGGGATACACAAACCCACCCACCCACACATACACATTCACAAATTACACATACACACAAAAGGAATATAAATGGTGTTAAAACCCAGTCTCCTGGAAAGCGGCTGTGGCTCAATTGGATGGGCGATGGTTTACCATATGGGAGGCCCCGGGTTCGGTTCCTGGTGCCTTCTGGTGGAGACAAGCCGGCTTGCACGGCGCAGTGAGCTGGCGCGGCAAGATGACGCAACAGAAGGAGACAAGCAGACACAAAGCAAATGGACACAGCGAGCACAAGCAGCAAGGGGGGATAAATAAATAAATAAATCTTTAAAAAAAAAACAAACCCAGTCTCCTTTTAGACTTCAGGACAGCTTGGACTATTCCCCTATCTGGATCTTCTATCCTCTTAGAAAGGGCCTGCCTGTCACTTTGAGGCTGAATGATGAGATGTGGTTATACTAACCAGGCTAGACCTGGTGGGACCACGCTCCCCTTTTGCCTTTTTACCAGCTTCCATGCCATGCCATACTCTGGCTAATCCTTTCCAACAAAAAGCATTCCTGGGGGCAAAGTGAAATGAGAGCACTATGATTAAAAGCCATGGAGATGTGAAACAAAAAGGGTACCCCACGGCACTCTTGATTGGGAGCAAGGGGGTAAACTGGGATAAAGGAAAATAAGCAAAAGTGGGAAGTAAAGTTTCTGAAATAATCCATGGAGCACCTTTCCATATGAGGAAGTTAAGTCAAACATATGAACTAAATCATGGGCAGCCTGAATAAACATGCATTCAACAAACATCACTGAGCACATGCTGTGTGTTAAACATTACTGTAGGCACCAGGGATAGATCCAAAAGCCCCGTTCTCATGGAGCTTATATGTTAGCAAGATATACGACAATTATTGCCACACAATGAATTATAACTTCACTTGAAGATAAATGTAATACAGAAAAAAGAAAAAGGGGGAACAGGCATGTGGGAATAATGTAGGGGTTACAATTTAAATAGGGTAGACTAGGAGGCCTCACTGAGAGGGTAACACTGGAGCAAAAATAGTAACATTATTTTACTATAATAGCAAATATTATTTTAAATATAATATGTAGCAGAGAAAAATTATCAGTAGCTAATACAATATTTTTAAAATTCATTATCATCTAAACATCCAGATATCCTCAAACTTCAATTCTACTTTAAGCAACTTTTCCATTATATAAGAAAAACCACAGTTAGGTTTTACATGAGAGAAAAATTAGTTAAATGGAAGACAATGCTACTATATTTCCTGGTGTGTCTAGGAAATAATTCTGAAGTCACAGTAATTGGAAATCTGCAGAGGACTGATTGGAACTACACAAATGAATTTACATCTGTTCCATTTTTCTTCAGGAGCAGAGAAAAAAGACACTTTATTTTTTCATAATGCAAAACCTCCTTCTGAGAAAACTGAAATTAAATTACATGAAATCTTGCTGCACAAACACCAGCCTGGACTTTTCATGTAAGCATAATCTTAGGAAACATCATCCCCACCCCTGCAAAATGCTTCTGGCTATTTAAGCAACTTCCAATCAGTTTTAAAGTTAAACCAAACAAAAGACATTAAAACAAGATGTGATTATGAACTTCTTTGTAAACCTCTCTTATGGTCTTTTGAATGTATATGCTCAAATTTACCTAGAGAGCTCTAGATGGAAATGACTATAAAATTAAAAACCATTTTAATGAGATTTCAGAAAAATGCCTTACATCATTTTTCCTCATGGAAAATAGTTGAATTCACTCTATACAAGCGAGTCTTGAATGAAAGTTTCTACATGGAAAAGTATGACCCGCACAGTGCCATTTTGAAAATAAATTTTTAAACAGAAAACTTATAATAGAAATAGGTATAATGATTTCTCTTTCCATGCTCCAATTTCTAAAAGAATTCTGATTTCTTGTTTTAGTTTCCTAGGCTGCTGAAAGCAGATACCATGAAATGGGTTAACTTAACAATGGGAATTTATTAGCTTACAGATTGGAAGGTGAGAAAAATGCCCAAATCAAGGCATCATAAAGGTGATGCTTTCTTTCCGTGGACCAGCTGCCTGCAATCCTTGGCTCCTTGACACATGGCAAAGTACATGGCAGCATCTGCTGACCTCTCCCTTCTCTTCCAAGTTTCATAGCTTTCTGCTTCCTGCTTCTGTGGCTTTCTCTCTCTCTCTCTCTCTCTCTCTCTCTCTCTCTTTTTCTTGCTCTGTATTCTTTATATACATATATAAAAAGAACTCTAATAAGAGAATTAAGACCCATCCTGAATGAGGTGGATCACACTTTACCTAAAGTAGCCTCCTCAAAATGTCCTACCTACAATGGATCCACACCCACAGGAATGGATTAACTTTAAGAGCATATTTTTCTGGGGTACATATAGCTGCAAACCATCCACATCCCCCAATTTTGCTTTGAGGTAAGGTGGAGAGGGTGAGACTTAACAGTTATTTCCAGTTGACCGTCCTAGACACCCATACTATGATGTAAAGTTTCCATTACTATAAAAGCAATGAATATGAAATAATAAGTTGTTTGACTTTTTGACTTAATTCTATTCAAAAACATTTCTGGGTGACAAAGAAGTGCCAAGGAACTTGCTTTGTTCTGGAAACAAAGACACAAATAATTTACATCCCTACTGCCCAAAGAGCTCCTAGTCTGAATCCGAGTTCTTTGGTCACTGTGGCGACAGGCTTCATAGGATAAAATTATTCTCAAATAGGACATCCTACTGCTTTGTGATAGAAAAATGTTCTTCACTGTGGACTAGAGTGGAATTGGTGGTGTTCTGTTGTAGACATACTGTGATTCAAGCAATGGAAGAAATTGTAACAGTGAGGTGGAGACGGTGGCCACTGGACATTTTTGGGACAGGGAGAGGAGGGGCAGTTGAAATACTCGGGCTTTTTTGGGACTTTGGGGGTTGTCCTGAGTGGCGAAGCACTGACGAATGTAGGCTATTTTCCATCAGAATATACCATGCAGAACTGGGTGGGAAAGAGTGTGGTCTGTGATGTGAACTGTAGTCTATGCTCGGTGGCAAGGCCCCAGGATGTGTATATCCATTGCGGGTGTAGTACCACACGGATGGGGAATGGTTGTGTGGGGTGTTGTTGGGGGTGTGGGCGGTGGGGAGCATGGGAATCCCTGTAGTTTCT
>JAQZBX010020659.1:0-32828 GCA_029593785.1 Cabassous unicinctus
TTTCAGAACCAATGGGTTGCCTCTCCTAATTACACAAAGGTAAGTTGTAAAGGATGTAACCCTTAGAAGCCTTCCAATATCCCACAGTATGCTTAGCTGGAGAGGAGATGGGTAAATTTGTATAGGTGCCAGTAGGGCTAGGGAAACTCAGATTCTAAACCTCCCCTTTGAGCCTCAACATTTTTAGATTTTCAATGATAGTTTGAGATGGGTCAACTGATATTTGTTGGTGGGAAAGAATTTTATATAGCTGGACCATTGGTCTGGTCTCAAGTCTCAGGGGAGAACCCAGAAATCATGCCTTGAGGCAAGGGCTGTGCATGTGAGTATAACACACCTAGCTGGACAGCTCTTATTAAGGGGTCACAAATGAGGGGTCTCACTGTAACCTGTAATAGGATGTGGGCTAGAAAAGGCATCCTCTCAGTAGTAAAAGAAGCATAGGGGGCTAGTGGGACTATTTTCAATAGGAGAATCTTGTGACAATAATAGAAACAAAGGCAGCTCAACTGGGGACCCATTAATGGACACATCCCGCCCCAGTTCTCTTCTGGACATTTGAAACAAAGATGGACTCCATTGGCAAATGAATAATTAAGGAGGAGGAGCCTCAGGAGGGAGAGATTAGCCTCCCTGCTAATATGAACCTGTAGGGTCCTCAGTAGGGTGTTTCTGGTTACCTATAGATGAGTATTTGCCCATGGTCATGTGGCTAGGAGGGACCCAGGGCTTCTACCTTCCTTTCTCAGCATCTTGCTAGTTCTCCAGTTGGCCCAGCACGATCAATTCACTCCTAATGACTCTGCCTTAACCACGCTCCTCATTTCTCCTGCCTACAAGTGGAAGTGTGACCTTGGAGTGGTGGCAAACCATAAATCATCCTAAGCCTTCCTCCTGCTTCTGTGTTGGCTGTTTCACATCTAATTATATTGTTAGGAACAGTTCTCAGAATCCATCAGATGTATCATCTTGGGGCCCTTAAGCACAGCCCCACTGCTGAGAGCTCCTTGGCTGGGGGACCTGTCCTGTTTGTGGGAGTCTGGAGGTAAAAGATGATTCTCCTTCTCCAGACCCTTACTTAAGAAGCTGACAGTGAGACTAGGGGCACCATAAGCTTTCTACAGTATATTAAGGGCCCCTGAGAGTTCATTGTCCTGGCTCCTGAAGACTTCCATTGCAGTTATTAGTATGCATGATAATGTCAGTTTAGTTCTTTTCCCTTGAAGATAGCTTTTAAGTTTGCTCTCTTGGCCTCTTGATGAAATAGCTTCATGCATATTAATAACATCTTTTATTTACTGAGCAGTACCACTAAGTACTTTGAAATACTAGATTCTACCCAAAGTCTCCTGGGAGACAAACCAATACTTCTAGACTTACTGGATGAATGGGAAACTGAGGAAACGAAAAAAGTTTGGGAACTTCATGAAAGCAACACAGAAAATCTCTGAACTACGAATGCTGTCTGCCTAGCAGATGGTTCTGGCCTTTATCTGGTAGCATTGTACTTGGGTTTCTGCATGTCCATTCATTCTTATAACAGGTTCTTATTGAGCACTTGCTTTGTGCACAGCACTGTCCTGGGCTCTGAGTGGGGAGGAAGGTGAATATAAAGACTGATAAGACACAGAAGGAACTTGGACGGGTATATGCTCTTCAAGGAGCAACTAGGCCTCTGGGAGCCTGAGAGAGTGGTTAGGGTAGTGAAAGAGACATCTGAAAGATGACGTCAAGTCGTTGAAGACTTAGAGAGATCACAAAACTAAAAATGCTTTTGCTCTTGGAGACCCAGTAACTCTACTTCTAGGAACCTCTTCTATAGAAGCAGTAGGACCAGTACAAAAAATCTGTGGAAAATGATCTTCATTCCAAAATGGTATTTAAAGGAAGGAAAAAAAGAAACAATCTAATCATCCATCAATAGGAGAATGTCTGAGTATATCTTGGTGCATTGATATAATGTGTTACTGTGAGGAAATTAAGGAAAGAGACAGCCTGGAAAAGATATCCATAATATAGCATTAAATGGAAACAAAATGTTACAGACCAATGATTTACTTTTTATTATCTGTGTATGTGTGTTTGTGTGATTGGATGCCTTAGACAGACAGGTATAGACAGATAGATAGATAGATAGATAAATAGATAGATAGATAAACACAACTAGAGAAACTTAAGGAAAATTAAATGTAATTTTCCTTACACACATATGTAACTAATGGCAATATGTGTGTGTACGTAGTATTTTAAAATGAAATATTCAAAAATAAGTAACTAAAAGGCACAATTCCAAACCTTAAGGACCTTCCAACCCAGGAGAGAAAACAAGGAAGCAATTAACTACATTGTCAGAAAGAATAAAATAAAGACTACTAATTCATGAGAAATATTTTCTTGAAAGTATGTATATAAAATTAAATGGCCATCTGTCTAAAGATGGTTTCCCACCAAGAATATTAGCCAAGTAGTTGATTCTTTCATTTCCAGAGGGGTAGCTGCTAATTAATTGCCTCTGTGAGGCTCTAGGGCAGTTCTCCCAGCTCTACCAGCCTCGCAGAGGAAATCCAGAGCCAGCCCCAGGCCTCCCCTTGGTAAGAAGGTTTTGAACCAACCCTTTCCTGTCCCTCTGCCCTAATCTAGTCACCACTGCCTGCCTGGAAGGAAGAAAGGAAGCTAAAGGTGTGTGAGGGCTGACCCAGGAGAGGATTTGGGTAGCTTCATGGATTCAGATTTTCCCTGGAACTTTGAGCATTAACTGAAATGAGTCGAGCCCAAATCACAGGTGACATAACAGGACTGAACTTTACACTCACGTCTTGTGCACCCCTGACAGGAGCCCTGAGGGGCATGCCTGGAGGGTGGGAGGGAGGCCGGGCTGACTCTCAGCGCTGGGTTGCTGGGGAGGTCCTCTCACAGCAATGGCTCCTGCTGCTGCTAACAGTCTCGTCCTTCTGGGCAGAGGCACTTGTATACTGTGTTAGTAAACATCTTAAGTAACAAACATTAGCCATTCCAACTGCCTGTGCATAAGGAAAACACTGCAACCAAGAAGCTATAAGTCACTGGAGGGGGAGGGGGAGGGGGAGGGGAAGCACAGAGGGTACCTCATTCAGACAGGAAAACCTAGAATGGTTTCAGAGAGGAGGAACTACTTGTGCTATTCATTGAAGAACTGATTCTTAATTAGTAGAGAAGGTAGGAAGTGTGTTTTAAGAAGAAATGCAGAGAATCGAACATTTAAATGGAAACGAATACTTAAACAGCTCTTACTTTGCCAAATACTGTTCTTAGCTCTTCACATACAGCAAATGAATTGCTACTCATAGCAATCCAATGAGATAAGTATTACTATTATACCCATTTTACAGATGAGGAAACTGAGGCATGGAAAATTAAGTAGTTTGCCTAGAGACCCAGGTGATAAGACTGTGGTTCAAGACCACAGAGTTTGGCTCTAGCGTCTAGCTTTTAACCTCTCACAATCCTTTGGTAAATAGAGACATAAATGGGGTACAGCTGAAAGAGTGGTAAGGAACACTGAAAGCTAAAATTTTAAAAGTACATGTGGCCAGAACTGCTGGTTCCTGGACATGACTGGCCCTGGAAGGTAAGTGGTGCTGCAGTTGGCAGTTCTTAGGTGCCCAGGAACGGGCTGGGACCTTACTTTGAAGAGCAGCAAGCCACTGGACATGTTTTTGGGAGAGGAATGTCATGTGCTGACAGATGTCTTAGGAAAATATCTCTAGTGAGGACAAGAAGGCTGACATTGAGAGGTGACAGATTTAAGATGTGGGGACCGGTGAGTGTGAGGTGCTGAGGACCTGAATTGGATGAGACAGTAGAAGTGAAAGGCCCTTTTTAGATGAGAAACGGCCTTCCATTTGTTTCTGCTGCACTGTCCAGTGCCTAGTGGGAAGGTAGATGGTGAAGACTGAGGTGCCAGCTGAGAACAGGTGGTATCCAGCACTATCAAGCAATTCCCTGACACTCTCTGGACCTCAGGTGCCATATTCCATCTTCAAAACAATCCTGCCTGGCCAGCCTCTTCTAGCACCTTCCCCCTCTCCGGCTTTGAGACTGGTAAATGCCTCTGTGTTCTACGTGTCTAAGAAAGGGTTTTAGAACTTCTTCCAAGCATGGCAAAGCCAAAGGCAACCGGCACAGCCCTGGGATTTCCTGACCCAGGTCCTGTGGTATGGTAGGAGGAACAATTTCCTGGGGGGTTGGATGTGGACATCGCTGGGTCCAGGCCCAGTTTGCCCTCCTCCATTTATAATTTCCTCACACTGTAAATTGCAGGCATTATAGCCAAGCACTCTCTTTACGGCTACTTTATCCTGAAAGGCTCCCGTGCTACATTTTCATGTAACTTATGCGCCTCAAATGTTGTAAAAATTGCTGTAAAAGTCAATATCAATGCAATAATGTCACGTCAGTCAAAAGCAGCAGAGTAGCCCTTTTGAGCAAACAATTGGGAAACTAGAGGGAAAACTCAATTGCTCCATGTTGCAAATTGATTAAAGATATGAATCAGAAAATTAAAGGGCTTTTGGAGTTTAGGTTATTACTAACTGCTTTACTTTATGGAGCAATTACTTTGATTCTATCTTGAGTCCAGTAAAGTGACTGTCGGCATATGGTAAGACGGGGCTCTGTGTCTTTCTTATTAATGTGACTTACTCAAGAACAGGCTAAATGAATGCATACATGCATCTTAGCCACGTGAGTCTGTTTCTTAAGCACTGTATTTAAAATTACAAAGAAATAATTTGTGGCTAGGGTCACATCTCTATTAGCTTAAACCTGCATATTCCTCTTCTCAGCCAGGGGCATGGGTCCTATTTGCAAAGAATGAGATGCTGTGACAATCACCTGCATGTGTGCTCTATATTTATTTAGAATATGTGGGAAGTTCAGGGAAGCATGGGATATTGTTAGCATGGAATGACATGTGCTACCACCAGATCGGGCCTTTCGAGCTAAGTGCTGAGATGCCATCCTCATCTGATTGTTTCAGTATCTGAAAGTCCATAATTAGATAGCCATTCCTTTAGCTCTGAAACATTTTAGTACTGAGCTTCTTGCATAAGTATCATAGGATAGAATAAACATGAGTTCAGAAAAAACTCTTAGTGATAATTAATGTGGCCCTTTGGGTCTTGGCAGCCAGGGATCTAAGAGCTAAATTCAATATTCAGTTGTAGTAATTACCCTGTTCTGGACCCCTGGCCAGCGTGGGGGTAGGCACATTTAGTGGGTGCTCAGTGATGGATGGTTGAATAATAATAATAATAATAATAATAATAATAAATAAGGAATAATAGTCACATTTATTGGTACTGCTTACTGAGTGAGAGTTTCAGGCACGCCAAGTGCTTTACAAACGTTGCTGTAATTAATCCTAACAATAGTCTTCTCAGCTATTTTTCTGACCATTTTACAGAAGAGGAAATAGGCTCATGGTGGTGAAGTGTTCCATGTTCCTCCACCTTGGATTTGAATCCAGGTCTCTACAACCTCAGAACCAGTGCTCTCAGCTGCTATCCCAAAGACATGATGCAAGTGGAGAACAAACGAGGGGAACTCGCAAGGACCTGACATTAAGGGGACTACCATTGCCCTGGGAAACACATGACCTGGGAACACACGATAGGTCAGATCAGATATTAGTTGTCCCTTTATCGAGAAGAAAGTTCTGAAGTGAATGGATCTTGATTGTAAATGGATTGAGAGTTTCAAGACATCTTTAGAAAAAATGGATCAGGCAGCAGAAGTGTGTTTCGGCACCAGAGGCATAGACCAAATGAGAATCCGGGGGGCTGGTGTGGGTAGTGCCACCCAGAGGTCCAGGAGGCAGGTGCATGGCACAGGCTTTTCAAGGCACAGCTTTACTGCCATCTTAATCTGAAGCCATTGACTGTCACACTTCTCCTGTTCTACTCCTCTGCTCCCCTAGCAGTCCTCTGGTTTGCTCTTGGCATCCCAGGTATGCCTACCGACAGGCAGAAACGTGCTGCCTGTACCCAATCTGATTGGCACAGGAGTTATGGTGTTTGGGGTAAATTAATTAATGAGCGGTCTGATTTACACAAGGTCTCTGAGGTTAATTGGAGACCATTCCTGGCCAACCTATTCATTCTTGAGTGCTGACCAAACCAGGTTTTTGAGTCTGCAAGTCGGAGAGGCAGATTCTGAACTGCAGCGTTTACCAAGTATAGGAAGGAAGCTCTGGGAGGCCTCCGGGCAGCCCCGCAACCGGGTTGCCTCCCTGAGACAACCAGGTTCACCTTCATTCCAATTTTTACAAATGATTTTCTCTGCTTTATTTGGTAACAGCTCTGAATCTTCTGATTAATTTTCATTTCATTTGCCTAGCGTTAGGTGTTTTTATGAGTAAGTTACTGCAGATACTTCATTTAAAGGCAATGATTTTAAAATAAATGTGAATATATAAATATGCCTATGTGAGAAAAGCCCAAATCAATAGAGAGAGAGGGATTGTATGGCACCCTGCTGGGAGCAAAGTCCTAAAGGGTTGACGTGCAGGGAAGTTGTGGTGGAAAGAAGCAGAGAAAACAGGAAAGGAGAGAGTGCCAAATATTACGTCCAAAATTTTGACAAAGGCCAACCCTGTTGTCCTGCATTTATTCATTCATCCATTCCTCTACCCGTCCATCGTTTCATTCATTCCAACCAATACTTACTAAGACTCAGCCACGTGCCAAGCACTGTATGAGCCTGGGGCACAGATGGCAGGGAGCAATGATATTAACGGGGCAATTCAACTCTCTCAGTGCTTAGGCGTACTCATCACACAGTTGTGTGAAGGGTATCTTGGGTACTCTATGCTTCTTCTCTGGGGCCTCTCTCAAACTCCTGTGACTTCTTTCATCCCAGCATTTCCTGTGCCTCTATTCTGCAGGGGTACCAAGGAGACTGTAATAGGCAAAGGTACATTTCTAACTGAAGTTTCCGGGTTGCTGGGAAAACTGTTGGGAGCTCAGCATCTGTCCATTCCTGTAGCCCCCAATCATTTCATGGCCCCAGCTCGCCTGGGCATGCAACCAGTCCCGAGAATGTAGCTGGAGATATTCCCCGGGACCTCCTGTAGCTGGAGGTATCCCCAGGACTTCCTGGCATCTAGAGGCTGTGAGGTCTTCCCTGTGTCCTCCCTGCTGCAGGAACTGAGTATTCTTTGCTCCTTGTGGCCATCTGTGCAGCCCTTGCCTTACCCTCTTTCCTCAGGCTCCGTAATCATCTCATCTCTTGGATTTACCAGAACATGGTATGGGATAATTTCAGCACAGATAATCTCAGAGCAACCTAGTCTGTTGGACACCTGAGAATTCAGGACGTTTATGAGTGTCTTGTGTTCTTGCCTCTTGAGAACTGTGAACATTCAGACTTGGCCTTTGCTCGGAGACCACCGCTGGTTGCCCATTGGTGAGGTAGAGTGCAGGTGACAGGGAGGTGTTTACAGTGACTGTTGCCAGTTTGCTCTGTGGAAACACTTGGTGTGGAAAAGACGTCATTTCTACTCAATTTAATTCATCATTCCTTCATATGCTACTCATTTATTCATTCTTCATCATCTATTCATCATCATCTGATTACTCGTTTACGAGCTAAGTCCTGTTTTACACCTCTTCTACCCAGTTACAAGCTGCTAGTATTTTCAAGCTCTCAGACTTGGTGTCTGTTCTTCAAGAGTGTACACTCTTGTTTTGCTCATTTAAAAGATGCTTTGAGGGAAGCGGGTGTGGCTCAGTTGATAGAGACCCCGTTTACCATATGGGAGGCCCGGGTTCACGTCCGGAGGCCTCCTTGTGAGGGCACGCAGGCCTGAGCAGTGCGGTGGGCTGATGCAGCAACCTCACGGCAGGAAGCGGGTGTGGCGCAATGGATAGCGCACCCGTTTACCATATGAGAGGCCCCGGGTCCGCTTCTCGGCGCCTCCTTGTGAGGGCAGGCCGGCTGCGCGGCGCTGTGGGCTGATGCGGCAAGACCTCACAGCAAGGGGGAGATAAGCAGACACAGAGAAGACATGCAGCGAATGGACACAGCAGCACAAGCAGCAAAGGGGGGGGATAAATAAAATAAAATAAATAAATCTTTAAAAAAAAATAAAAGATGCTTTGAAAAGTAAGCTATGACATTTCTGGAGCAGCTTCTGCATAGATTATTATGGGATGGTAAGGATGGAAGATCTAACACGGTCCTAGGAAATAAGAAACATATTAAATAACCTATTTTACGTAGTGTACCAATGGTGTTAGTATCTTACAGTGCTGTAAGATAAAAGATCCTGTCATAGGCTTACTGCATTGGAACCTCTCACTAACATTGTAAAGTAGAAATTACTATTGTTATGATCCTCATTTTGCAGATGAGGAAAAAGAGGCTTACCAGGGATAAGTGACTTGTTTGAGATCATCCAATTGAGTCACCACAAAGGACTATCTTACCTGTTGTGACAGGAAAAAACACGATGTAAACCAAAAATATTTTTCAGAAGATCGGATTAAGAAAACATCATATTAAATGTGTAGGTGTTTCCAATCCTGACCTCACTCCCCCTTTCAATTTAAGTACACACAATATAAAATTTGTATTCAAAGAATAGATAAATTCTAAGGCTCTTGTAAGCAGAACTATCACTTTTTTAAAAGGTTTTCCAGTACATTTAAAAATTTATTCACTCTCCCCACTCCCTACCCTTCACCACCCAAACAAGAGCAGAAATCACCTCTAGCAGAGTTGTTTCCCAGCTCCCATAGGGCAGGAGTCAGCTCAGCAACCTGGGGCACATGCAGGGCATGTGGCACAGGGCTCAGCACAGAGCTTGGGGGCCGGTACAGGTGGATGTCTCTGCCTCCAGCAGGAAGCGTCTCACCTCTGCGACTCGGCTGCCCTGACCCTCAGCCTAGTCTTCACCGCCTTCTGCTTGGCTTGCTCGGCGGAAGCAAGCAGCAGCAACCCTTCTATCTTGGCTGCCAACCACCCAGTCCCTGAGATCCTGGAGCAGTGCCGCAGTGTCGGCTTCTGCCCACAGCTGCCAGCGCCGCCACGCTGGAGTGGATGACTACGGCTGCATCGTCGCTGCTGTTGGAGTCCCTGATTTCTCACCCTCATCCTGCTCTGCGAGGACAAACTGGTGACGCTGACTCCAGATGAACCCAAGGACTGATAAGCATGACACATAGAATCGTAGTCCCAAGAATGCCATCTGCCACCGATCTGTGGAGAATAAAGAGAGGGGAAGAGTGAAACCCATAAGGGCTTTCTCTTATTTTAAAGTCATTTTCAGCTTTAATCTTTAGTTACTTTTAAAAAGGAAGGAAGTAGGAAAGGGGGGTCAAAATAAGGAAAGAACAGAGCTGCCTTCACACCTACTTTCAAAAGGCACTTGGGCCTTCTGAGCCCTGATAATCTCCTTCCTCAAGATAAAATCCCATCTTGCGAGAATTGCTCCTACTCTAACCATAGCTATCTTCTAGGCCCTAAGGAAGAGGTGCCCAAGAAATAGAAGACATTCTTTTAGTTAACACATTTGAAACTACACCTTTGATTTTCTCACCAAAAACAGCTTCCTTATTTCAGCTAGAAGCATCACTGTTATTTCAAAACATGAGAATCACCTTGACACTCACCCCCAAATCCTGTTCCTTCTCTGCCCTTGTTCTTTCTTCAGCGTCTCTTCCGTGGTGGTCCCATCCCATTCTCACTGCCGACACCCTTGTCTGGCCTTCACTACATCCTCCCTAGAATTATTTCAGGGATATTTCATTTCATTCTCACTGACTTCAGGGTCTTCCTTCCCAGCTGTCTTCTTCCTATTGGCAGCTGCTGAGTAGATGTTGTTGATTAATGTAAAACTTCTCAGCCTGATGTCCAATCCTTTGGATACATCCAACCATCTTTCTAGTATATCTCCCAGCATGTCCCAGAGTAAAGGCCCCCGCGGGACCACACTGGCCCACTCCTCATCCTGGTGTCTTCAATATTTCTGCTGCCATTCCCTTTACTGGGAGGGTTGCCTTCTGCCTCTACCTCAAGAATGAAAACCATTCCCCAATGTCCAGCTCAAATGACTGATCTGCATGGAGCCTTCTCTGATCACTCTGGGCAAAAGCATCTCATCTTTGGGCCACCTGAGCATGTGTGGGCTCTCTTAGGGCAATTCTGCTCTGCCCTGGTGTGCAGCTAACACACCTCTCTGCAATCACTTTGTATCTCTTCCAGCTCCCATGACATAGTAGTCTCTTCATAAATTTTGTCCAATGTATGAATGAACAAATGAGTCCTTGCCCTAGGAGAACTTTTTCTCCAGATAGTTAAAATAACCAACCTCTGAAGAAGCCAATTGTTTGGTCAGTGCTCTCTCAGCAAATGACAGTCATCATCCTCTAGCATGGAGGACGGTACACTTCACTGTGAACTCTTTCAGTAGAGGTCAGAGAAGAGGGTGGGTTCATCAGAAGGAAGAAAGGACAAATGACATGTCATGAAACAATTTCTGCCCTTTGTGAGGAAACACACATTTAGACTGGATCAACTCTAAATGGTCCTAAGACCCCCCCCCCAAAAAAAAAAGCGAAGCTTCTAAAATAGGAGGAAATGTTTTCTAGACGTGGCCAATGACTCAAAGCAGCTCAATTACTTTTTCAGGAAAATCTAAATAAATTTCCTTGGCAGTGAAAACTGAGGGGATGGCCTTGTTCATTCTGCTGTCTTGTTGAAAGCCAATTTCTGAATCTTCGTTGTCTAATCAGTAAAACGGGATGGATTTATTGTTCCTGTGTAGTAAATGATCATGTACATAAAAATGTCTGCGGAATGCCCGGTGCATAGTATATGAGTCTATGTTCCACTTTTTTTTTTAGAAATTTAGTGCATTTCCACGGTATGCAATGGTTTGATTCCCTAGAGAGGAAAAGAGTCATAAGGAGCACACTTTGATTTAATATCTGCAAACATTTTTGAGATAAAACTGTGTGACATAGTGGAAAGAGTACTAGGCAAAAAAAAAGGAGAAATCAAGATTTACTTCTGGCCAATGTGAGCAGAAGCAAGCCACTTTTCCTCACTGGGCACCAGTTTTCTAAGCGGAAAATGTAAGGATTGGACCAAATCAGTGGTTGCAAATTCAGTTGCGAAAGCTTATAGAGCTATTTGAGGCCCTAAATGGAAGGGGGGTAAGCAGGAGGTCTGTCCCTACAACCGGAACAGCTTGGTTCTTATCTTTTTTTATATATTGGACCTTCGTGGTAAGATTACATTTGCTGTTTTGAAAGATAGTCAGCACACCAGTTGGTGGTGAGATCCCCTCCAGCTCTGCGAGTCTGTAGATTCTTAAACTAGTTTCTTTCTAGTTTCTGCCACTATCACATTCAGATTTAGGGCATTTTGTGAATTGCTTTTCTTTCATCTGCACCAAGAGAAACGATATACCAAATCTAAATAACCACTTTTTCTTTTAAGACTGGCAGAAGGAAAGAAAGATGGTTATATAATTCGATGGTTCTGCTTCCCAGATGCTGTATCTCAGATTTATTCTCAGCCTGGAATTTCTTCGTTATAGCAGCATGAAGAGCTGTCAATAAATTAAAAAGGAAAAATAATCATAAACTTCCAGGGATCTAAGAGCTTCCTGGTATAAAGAAAGCAATAGGACCTGCCTAACAGTAGAGGTACTTTTCATTTATAAATTTGCCTTTAGTAATTGATGCTGTCCTCAACACAGCTACAGACATTGTGACACAAGTCAATACCATCCAGGCCATTTTTGTATCCAAATGTCATATGTAGAAATAAAATATTAAACATTTAAAAAATGTGATTCACTCTTCAGAAGAATTGATTTATACACAGTTTTCCAGAAACACACTTATTGTGTAAAAAGATATAAATGTGCCCAAATCGAGCAAGCAATGCTGAAGAGATGCTGAGTAGGAGTATGAAAGCATATGGCCTCCTTCAATGGGTTGCAAAGTCTTGGAATCTGTGACCTGAACATCCTCATATTCTGGCCTCAGCCACTTATCCTTATTAAGACTTTAATGTGTGAGAGGGATTTGCTTTACAAATTTTTTGGATTTCTCCAATAACATATATAACTTTGTCTACCCCTTCCTTCTTTCTGAAATGCTCCTCTTACCCTTCTTCCTCAAGTAGTCCAAATGGGAGCTGTCAACTTCCACTAGATCCCACTCCCTGAACCAAGCTGAGTTGATTCTATAATTCTATAACCTCACTTTCCTGGCTTCAGTCGGTTGTTCTAGAAATGTGCACCTGACCTTTATTAACCCTATCAAACTCTTCGTAAATGTTTTTGAACTTGGTTCCAAAAGAGGAGTAACTCTCTCTTGATGAGCTATGAGGCATTGGTGTTGTGGACAACTATGTCCTCATGATAAAAGAAGCCAGTCTATGGTAAGAGAGAATGGAACAGACCCACACAGAAGCATGGATGAGAGTGTGTGAGAGAGGAAACTGATGAAATGATAACACCTGATTCCCAGTTTCCCCGAGGTCCAGAGCGTCTGTGTCCTTCCTGACTCCAGGTGAGTTAATAGGTTCTCTTTGTGCCTAAAGTAGCTCAGGTTGCCTTTATCAGTTGTGAAGAAAAGACCCTGTTTTAGTTTCCTGGTTGCTAAAGCAAAAATCATGCAGCAGTTTGGCTTAAACAATGGGAATTTATTGGCTCATGGTTTTGAGGCTAGAAGAAGTCCATAATCAAGGTGTCATCAAGGTGATGCCTTCTCCCAAAAGACTGGCATTCTGGGGCAGGCTGCCAGCAAACCTTAGTCCTTGGATTTTCTGCCACATGGCAATGCACATGGCAGCTTCTCCTGGCTTCCCCATTCCATTGACTTCCAACTTCTGGTTGCTCCTCATTGGGCTTTTCCTCCTTTTGTTTTAATTTAATAAGATTCAGTTAGGCCATACCTTAATTAAAGTAACCTCATCAAAAGATCCTATTTATGATGGGTTCACACTCACAGAAATGGGTTAAGCTTAAGGACATGTTATTCTTGGGCATATAGTTCCAAGCCTCTATAACCCCCTTCTATAAGTGAGGTTCTGTGGGATGTATATCCATGATCCCTTGGAAAGATGGTGGTAGGCCCATTTGAATGGGCATAATAAATGCTTATCTGGCAGGGGTCATTACATAGAAAAGGAAAAAGTTAGGGAAGTGACTAAAATGAAATATTTTTGACACAGATAAACTTTGCCTTAGACAAGAAAGTTGCTGCAAGACAGAACAAGGTCTTACCCATTTTCAAGCCCATTTTTGCAATATTGGCTGCTTTGATTTGATTTTTATTTCTTCTTGTCTTCTTGAGACTTCCTGAGACCCGTGGAAGGCAGGAGTCCCTGAGGAAAAATGCTGTGCCCAGGAGCTTGGGATTTGAGCTTTATTATTCTCATCACAATGTAGAATGAGAGAACTTTGTCTGTTTCCCCCAGAGATCTCAGCTCTCACAAGACCCCTGGACCACAAAATGTGGGACTGAGAAATTGGTAGAGCATGTTCAAACAAAGTCTCAATTTCCCGACAAGCAATTGAAACTTAGGGTTGTGTGTTGAGGTAGATTTCAGACTTTCAAAACTGGTATTCAGAGACATGGTTCTCCAACCAATTGGCATTCAGGAAATGTTTATCAGTTCTGACAGCCACAAGTTCCACCCTGACCAATTTTAGCTCCTGTGACTGGAAGTGACTTAGATGTTTGAAATTCTGTAAAACACAGGCTAGTTTTGAAATGGAGCCACAGAATTACAACGGTATTCTGCCTTAGCTCTTAGGCAATTTAGGTGATAAATTTTCAATAAATCTGCTATGTGGCTGGAAATGAGAGAAATTTTTTTTTAATGATTTATGAACCTGAGTAAAATGATATTTTCATTGCTGTCCACTTTCCATAATTTTTCTCTTTAAATTCCCTTTAGTATCTTTTCAAGGAAATAGAAGAAAGCTTCCATCATCCTTTGGGGGGTTGCCTCCAAAATAACCTTCATGGGCATGTATTTGTGCACATTTCCATACACGCATGGAAGGACCTTCACTTGGGAGCAACTGATAACTGCATTTTTAAATTTGGTTGCCTCAGTCTTAGTGAAGAAGGTGATATTTTACATAAATATATATTTTTAAATATTTGTTTCCTTCTTTCAAGGACTTTTATAAAAATATTTTGTATGGGTTTTCTCTAACTAGGAAGAGGAAGTAGCTTTCATTCATTCATCAATTCATTCACTCCCACATTCACTCTTTTTCTATTATTTTATATTTGGAATTATTTATTCCCCCATGATGCCCCAACCAGAACACTAAGGTATAGTCAACTCTCCAGTCTCATTTCTGGAAGGGGCAAGGGGCAGGGTGTTTTTCTCTATGCGTTTGTGCACACGTGTACTTAACATTTTGGAGCACCTCCTTTAGCTTGGTGCTATTTGCCTTTCAAGCATTGACACTTTTAATCTCTTCAAAAGTCCTTGAACCTGATATTATAGCACTCATTTCGGAGAAGACAAAGTGAGCTTAGAGAGGTTGCATAATTTGTCTAAGTTTCAGTGAGAGGTAGAACTGGGGCATTTGACCTCCAGAAAATCATCCGGCCTCCCTGGTCTTTGTTTCCTGACTGTCTGGTGAAAGGTCTCTTTCCTTCCAGCTACAGCACTCAACAAAAATGACTGTCATAACTAGATTAGACAATGTCAAATCCATTCTATGAATCAGAGTCTTTGACTAAATATCATGCAGGCCTAATACCCACCAGAGGAGAAGAAGAATCCTCATTAAGGCTGGATCTTGGATTTGAAACAGAAGAAAGTAGAATGTGAACCCACACTCAGAAATTCAAACAATGTGATTCACTGGGAGCTCTGATAACACTAGTGAAGGTGTGGATACTTTAAAGAAACAAGTGACTAAAGTTGACACTAGGTATTTAAACAGGTCCTAATGTACATCTATCTTAATGTTTTTCTGCTCACATTTGAGGGTAGATTTTAGTTAGTTCTCATTATATGTTTTAATCTTGTTTTTATTCCATGACCATGTTAAAGTGCTTGATAATCACTTGTAGCCTAATTCTTTCCCCCTTTATTCATTTTTCCTTCTTTTCTACTCTTCCCTCTCTCTTTTGCCTCCTTCCTTTGCCCTAAATTTCTATTACTCTTGTATCTTCTTTCATCTTTAGTTTTTGTTCTCTATCCTTCTTGCTGTCCTCATTTCCCCTTCTTACTCTTTTCTAAATATCCTTCCCATTTCCTCTGGCCCCAGTGTGCTAATGTGAGGGACAGAGTTAGATCAGGACTGCCTGTGGGAAACCCATGGCATGGCACTGTTCTGGGATTAAGAAGTGGTCCAGAACATAAAAAGAGCTGAGGACTCCTGGACTTACCACAGAGACCTTGTCCTACAACTGAATCCTCTGGCTAGTTGTACTTTTTGGTTCTGAGAAATCTTGGGAGAAAGAGAAGTGTTATCTTTATAGGTATTTTTCCCTGAATTGGAAGCTGTGAACATTACTGAAAACGATAAAGATCAGATGCCTGAAGCAAATTACTGGGAAAATGTGTAGGTCCCACCAGAAATGTTCACAATTCCTCTGAAAGAGTTAGTGGAGGCTATAGAGAGAGGTTTCATAGGGAAGCCTTAGGAGATTAAAAGGAACAAGTAGACATGCCTTTTGGAGCTGAGATTCCCATTCTGCACTTTGATAAACAAACATGCACACACACACACACACACACACACATTTATGCAGGTGTGAGCCATTATCTGGGTCTCAGGTGGTACAATCACCTCTCTTCTCTACAGCGCAGACAGGCTACATGCCACTTGATCTTATTTTTTAAAGATTTATTTATTTATTTATTTATTCCCCCCTTGCTGCTTGTGTTTTACTGTGTCCATTCGCTGTGTGTTTCTTCCGTGTCTGCTTATCTCCCCCTTGCTGTGAGGTCCCGCTGCATCAGCCCACCACGCTGCGCAGCTGGCCTGCTCTCACAAGGAGGCCCCGGGAAGTGAACCCGAGGCCACCCGCATGGTAAACGGGGGCTCTCTCGATTGAGCCACACCCGCTTCCTGCTGTGAGGTCTTGCTGCATCAGCCCACTGTGCCGCGCGGGCCAGCCGGCCTGCCCTCACAAGGAGGCCCCGGGAAGCGAACCCAGGGCCCCCCATATGGTAAACGGGAGCTCTATCCATTGAGCCACACCCACTTCCCACCACTTGATCTTGAATCCTGACTGCAAATTCCTTGGTGCCTTCAGGTCAAGTCCATGGGTGGGATAGTGTTAGGAATGAGCTTTTCTTGCCCTGATGTTGCCTTACCAAATGTTGAGGTTGACAGAAGCTGTACGGTCCTCCATATAATAATGTCAAAATAATTAAATATAACTTTTCATAACCCCCCTAGACATGTAGTCCTCTACATTGTGGATGGGCATTGCTCTCCTACTGGGATGGAACTTTGAAGCCAGCCATTATTGCAATCAGGCCATATCCCGGTATCTAACAGTGATCATACCAATTACCATATAGTGGACTATTGCTACATGCCAACCATTGGTTTAGGCACTTTGCTTACATTATGGAAAAATTGTTTTAATAACCCTGTAAAGTACGGGAAGTAAAGTGTTTGTAGAACACAGGCATTCACAGGAGAGGGAGATCACCGTGGGATGGGGTGGCTGAGGAACTCATCGGGGAGGTGGAGGCATCTGAATGAGGCTTTGAACGGTATAGGATGGAAAGTGAAAAGATGAGGTATTGGCTTCCTGGAAGGATTTAAAAATCTGGCAAAAACCAGGCTTCCTTTCCAGAAGAGATGTCATTGTCAGTATCATCACCCTCTTCTGCAACACATCATCAAGCTTACTCAATGCAGGTTCCTTTGGCAGCTTCAGAGATGCTGGGACACCTTCTCTACATTCTCTACCAGCTTAGCTGTGAGCACACTTCTAGGTCCCAAACACTCATACTCAGGCTTGATCCTCAAAGCACATCTCCTTTCCAGTCACGTGCTGGAGTGATGAGTGACTCACATGGCCACATGGCTTGTGCAAGTTGACACTAGGGAACTTGAGTCTTTTGATTTTTCTGCCAGAAAGACAAGTCAGATGGGGAAGAAGTAGGTATGGGAAGAGATGGAAGATAAATAAATATGCAGAAAAATGTGGAGAGAGAGAGAGAGATGCAAGAATAGGAAAGAAGAGTTTAGTTGCAGAAATGACTCTGCTAGAAAGAAAACTCCACTGGTAGGACATTGTCAAGTATAATCTTTGCTTTTCTTTGCTGGTGTCCAACTGAGCATCCCTGGGCACATCACTTGACTGCCCTGAATTTCTACTTCTCTTTCTCCTCTTGCCTATCATGCCATCATTTCATTCATGTCTGCTAGGTTTTTCCTTTTCTTCTGCCTGCACCGTTAATGTTGGTATTTCAGAGTGTCCTGTCTTTGCACATGCTCTCTGCTCATCCTTCATATTCTCAAATTTATCTATGGTTGATATTACCCATCCCCCTTTCTCCTGTTCTAGTGTACTGGGGGAAAAAAACATGCACATGTGCAGACATAGTTAAATATACATACTTTTTGGCCCAGAAACTCTCCTTTTAGGAATTTTTCCTACTTATTAAAGATTCTGCTTGAATTACACTATTCTGGGAGTGGCATTTACATGAACAATAGTGGGAATGATGATTCCTGGAGAATTGCAATGTAGTAGTCCAAGGTCTAAAGAAAGTGCACAGGGATGGGCAACATTGTTGTCATAGCAAAAGATTGGAAACACCTAAATGTCCATCAATAAGGGAACTGGTTAATAAATAATGGTATTTGCATACTATGAAATAAAATGCAGACATGAAAAATTATGAGCTGCACCTGTACGAAAGGCTAAAATGAAAAAGACTGACCATACCAAGTGTTGTATGTGCTGTTGGTGGGGATGTGAAATGGTACATTCATGTTTCAGCAGTTTCTTAAAAAGACCAACGTACATCACCCACATGATGCAGCCATTCCACTTGTCAAACACTCTGCAGTCTCAGATTCATTAGGTCTGGGTTTGGGGCTTGGCATCCGTACTGAAAAATCTCATGTGTTTTTGTTATACACTCCTGGTTAAGAGCCACTGATTTTAACTGAAAGCCTTTATCACAGCACCTTGCACATAGTAGGAGTTCAATAAATATGTGTAGAAAAATAATCAAAGGGATTGGGATCAAGACTTTGAACTGAGTTCTTCCTCTGCTAGTAACTAGCCAATGATCACTTAACCTTTCAGGACTTCAGTTTTCTTTCCGTAAACGGGGTAAAGGAGGCAGATGGACAAGATTATCTCTTAAATTTCTTCAGCTTCATCATTCTAGGAAAGAGTATCTATGATTCAGAATATGAATATTACAAGATCACACACCGAAATCAGATTGAGAAATTCAGTCATAGGCATTATTATAGCCATAAACCTTAGAGGGGACTCTTACTCAGAAAAATTTTCCACTGCACTCAGGGACCCAAACTACCCTCCCTGTCAGAAAAAGGACAGTTTCCCTGCACATGCATTCTAAGTCACAGGATTGCTGGTGAATAGACTATCTACACAAATGTTGGCCTCCAGTTGACTATGATGACAAAGTCTCTCCTACTCTGGAGTCTGAAGGAAAGGAGAAGTATTACATACTAGGTCATTAAAAAATACAATGGAGGAAACATGTATCTTTTGAATTCTTTGCTTTAATACAACAACCTGCCTCAGAAGGCTCCATTACTGATAAAAAGCTATTTCTGCGATAGAAAGCCCTTGGTTCGCTTTGTTACCAGCAATGAGAATTATGCCAAAGGTGCACTGAGTCACAGGCTGAGCTCTGGACTGGAAAAACCCTGCCCTCTGAGCGTCTATATCAGAACCCTAGACTCTTATATTAGTGAAAAAGCCCAGGAATCAACTCTATTATAAGAGAAAACTGCAGATTTGAAATCTATTTCCATCTAAGATTGGGGCAGCAGGGAGATGAGGATCAGACCATAGAATTTTGAAAGTGAGCAGGGACCTTAGAAATAATCTATACTGGTATTTCCTAAATGTTTTGCAGGTTACCACCAACAGGTTGTTAATGGGTGATCTCTCATTGGGCTTCTTATTTTTGCTTTTCCAAATATAGATATTAAGAAACCCTAAAGTACATATTAACAACAAAAAGTTTGAACGACATAAAGTCAGACCAAATGAAAGTCGTTTAAAATGAATATCTGGCTTTACAAAAAAAAAAGAAAGAAAAAGAAAAACTTCTCACTTAAACATCTTGTCTCATTCTGACAAAATTTCGTAGTGGATCAGCAGCAGCCTAGAGTCCCCCATTGTTGTAGACCTGTGGTTTTCAAACATGGGCACTTTCAGACTCTCCAGAAGCTCAATTTGAGAAAAACGGAGAGAAGGAAGACCCTGTACTTCAGACAGAATTCAAACCAATAAGCAGCTCAAAACTAGTTCAGAGAGATCCACAGATTTTGGGGAGATGAACAGATTATGTTTATGCAGTACTTCTTAAAGTATTTGCTGTCTTTGAAAATAGACATGCATTATAACTTTAAAAGTCAAATGAGGGAAGCGATGTGGCTCGAGTGGTTGAGCTCCTGCTTCCCACATGGGAGGTCTGGGGTTGAGTTCAGTGCCTCCTAAAAACAAAACAATCAAAACAAAAACAACAAGCAAACCAACGAAAAAACCAACGAAAAAACCAACTCAGGGGAGCCAATGTGGCTCAGTGGTTGAGTGCCGGCTTCCCACTGAAGAGGTCCTGGGTTCAATCCCCAGCCCCAGTACCTCAAAAAAATAAAAGAAAAGAAAAATTAAAAATTAAAAAAAATCAAATGACTGCCAAAAAAAAATTTTTTTTTTCATTTAAAAGCACAGAACCCAGACACTTTAAATTTTGGTAAGCATTCCATCAGCAGCTGTTAGGATGATAATTAAGGTTAAATTTTCTTTCATTTAATTATTTTCAGATATGAATATATTTCTCCTCATCCCCACCCCCATGCTAAGCCATTTGAAAGACAGAACTGAAGCTCTAGTTCCAAGTCTTATCTTAAAAGAACAAATGGATCTATTTCAATTGTGTAAACTCATTAAAGTGATTTAAGAAATATTTGATTTAATTCCTATTTCCTAAATTAAATTTTCATAGTGAATAATTTTTTTCCCTAGAATTCTTATGTGCTGGAATGAGTGGGGAAATTCTACTCCATTGCTAAAAAGAAATCTGGGCAAGTCATTTTATTTGAATCCAGAGATGGTTGAAAATTGGTAGAGGTGGACATGAGGGGGAAGTGAAGATGTTTTGAGTAGAATCACACAACTGGAGAGCTAGAGGGGACCTAATAGGTTATCAACTCTGCCTTTTTACAGGTGGGGAGTCTGAGGTCCAGGAGAGGAATCCATGGGCCCAAGGTCACACTGGCAGGCAGTACATTTCCTGGGAATATAACGAGGATGTCTCCTTCACAGTATGAGCCGTCTTTCCTGCCAGCCATGTTGTCTCCTCAAAGAGCCATAGAACCCTGCCACTGATAGCAGGGCACATTGGCATGCCCTTGCTCTTCTAGCTTCAACTCAACATCCTAGGACCCTGAGGTGAGAGACAGGAACTCGAAAGAGCTGGAAAGGCAGATGCTAACCATGTGTCCATCCCTCAGCATTGCCAGCACAGAGCCCATGACATTGTAGGCCACTGACACATTTTAACCCAATGAGCTGAGACACTTAAAATGCGGAAAGGGCCCGGAGAGGAGGAGGGAATAGGTGCAAATACAAATCATACAACTGCATGATTGGATGAAGATTTTATATCCACTGACTAGGAAACAATGAACCTCAAATTAATGTTTTGAAGGCCTAAAGGCAGCTTCTTCTCACTCCTTCAGGCTCCCTTGAGGAGACTCAGGGTCCTGGCAGGCTTGTGCCGGGTCTTGCCAAGCCAGAGGGAAGGGCTTCCCACTGCTTCCCATGGGCAGGCCTGGGTAGTTGCCCACACTCTCCTGGATTGATTCCAGCAGTGTGGTGCCATGCTGGCCGAGACTTCTGCATTTGTAAAGTCATCTGAGGAGAAAGGGGGCTTCCGTATGGGGCCCTCTCCCCTCTGGTCACCCCCATGCCTCCATCTTAGCCATCTGCTGATTCTCTCCCCATACTCACTCCCATTTTCCCACTTCTTTCCTTTTCTCTCTCCTTCCTATTTTCTCTCTCCTCCTTTCATCTTCTCACTCCCATCTCCTTTCCATTTTCCCTCACCTTGTACCCCCCTTTCCCTTCCTCTCTGTGTCTGTTCCAGCTCTCCTTTTACATCCACCCTCTGTTCACCTTTCCCCCCTCTTTCTTGGCTCTCTCTATTACTGATGTTTTCTCTTCCCAGCCTTAGCTCACATCACCTTCTAGCATCACACCAGAGTCAAGCTGTTGTCTTTACTCCTTTAAAATAGATTTTGGTTGTGCACAGCTGCAAACAGGATTGAGCAAGATGGCACTTAACAGCCTGGTCTTTTGTGGCCAAAAAGGAAGAGCGGGCTTGTGCGTGTTTAGTAGCTTTGTACAAGATTTCATTGTCCAGCATTCAAGAGCAGATCCTTAATTTGCTGGGGAATCACAGCCGAATAGTCAATTTGCTTTAAAAGACTCTTGATTTAAGCCTTTAGAGAGCTCTACCTCTGGCCGTGGTTTTGGAAAGTGATTGCCTGTCATCTCAAAATGTTAGAGTAAACAGCAGGTCTGCTCAGCATCACATGTTTATTTTCCACAGTGGCATTTGCTAGGTCACGTGGTGGCCATTTAATTTCCACAACTGACATTCCACAGGTCTGAGATTTCGTTCCTCTGGGAGTATTTCAAATACTTGTGGGTTTAACCAGGATGGAAAAAAGTATATTTAAAAAAGAAACACATACACCACCAGCCCCAGCACCCTGTTCAATGGATGGCAACCCTAGCAGAGTTTCATGGGCAGTTCTTCTGCCCTTCAACTCTCAGGTACTTGCAGAGAGAGGGATGGCAGAGAGGGTAGAAAGGCCCAGACTTCTGCCTTCCAGAGGTCTCTCAAAAGACTAGGCCCTTTGGATTGACTCCAGCCTTTCTCACTTGGTGAGTCCTTTATGATTTTGAATCTTGATACCTGGGTTTTTCTCTCCCATTGACAAGCTCGAAGATTCAGTTCTATCCTGGTTTTGCATGACTCCCTGTGCTGAGGGAGCCTGAACAAGTGTCTGCCCTCCAACCCCCTGCCTCAGTGCCCTTCATTTTCTCTGGTGAAGAGATTGGTGGCATGTCCTATTGAAAATTCCTGAGTTAGTTCAGAGAATAGAAGAGAGAGGACAAAATTCGTATTGAAAGATTTTGGTTGTCGATCCATTGCTGTGAGTTAAAATGAAGGAACAGAGAAAGTTAAAAAGAAAACAAAGCAAAACTATGGCTAGGTGGTAATGAGGTCCCAAAGACAGGGCCATCCCAAAGCTATATCATGGGAAAAAATGTCAGGTTAGTCTTAGTCACCCCCTTTTTAATTACTTCTCCCACTTCTGAATTCCAGTGGAACTTGGCACATTTTTGTGACCTTTCAACTGCAGAGTGCTCCTGAGAGGTGTGTCCTGCTGAAGCCAGGAATGGCTTTCTGTGTCCTACCTCTTCTCTGTGACTCTTACCAGTCAAATGTCTCTTTCCCAATTACCCTATCCTTTGTGACTGAACTGAAGAATTCATGTGAGTGAAGGCATCTTAACTGATAATGCTTTTGTGTCACTCCTCCTATGCAATAATTTTATTTCAACAAAGGCCAAGTTACCAACCCTGGAAGTATTAAGACAGATAGTAGAAGATTCAAGACCAGGAGGGAATATTTTTATCACCAGTTGATGACTAAAATAGGATACTAATGTTAAGCAGCTTTTATTTCTTGAAACTGGCTCTCTAGGGAAGGAAAGGGGTAAGGGTTAAATCACAGGCATAGCATGAATTAGGACCTTGGAATGTCAACACTGGAAAGGCTCACAAGTTATCCCAAACATCAGTTATACATTGTGGGATTCCTCAAGGCCTGGGGCTCAAGAGAGCCCACCTTGGCTTGCCAAGTCAATGGAAAGGCTATATATCCTTCTGCATAAACCCGTGTTGCTCTTGTCTTTAGACCACATGCTTCAGTTTGGAAAAGTTATGTTTATTTTATTTATTTATTTATTTTTTAAAGATTTATTTATTTATTTATTTATCCCCCCCTTGCTGCTTGTGTTTTGCTGTGTCCATTTGCTGTGTGTTTTTTCTGTGTCTGCTTATCTCCCCCTTGCTGTGAGGTCTTGCTGCATCAGCCCACCATGCCACGCGGGCCAGCCTGCCCTCACAAGGAGGCCCCGGGAAGTGAACCCGGGACCTACCATAGAGTAAACGGGAGCTCTAGCAATCGAGCCACACCTGCTTCCCAAATTATGTTTATTTACACCCCTCCAGACAATGTTAGAAATTAAATTTTATCAGATCTCTCTATCCTCACTTGTTTTCCTGACAGCTCCACCAGTGTTCTGCTGGAGAGTACATATTCTGCAAAAGTGACAGCAGCATCAAGGTGGGTCTATGTGGAGGCAGGGCAATATGATAGCATTTTCAAAGAGATGGAAGGTAAATATTAAACTGACCACTGCATCCAGATACGTTGGCCTTAATGTATAATGCGGCAATTAGACACATGAAATCCACTGTTCCAAGGATGATGGAGCCTAAAAAGTTTTAGAAAAATTCATACATCATAAGTTAAATTAAATTGTCTGGGGAGTTACTACAAACATTTGTGTTTGCCAGCAGATGAGACACACATATTCTTCAACACATTCCTTGTGGCCCTTTTAAAAGGATCAGCGAGACCGAGTGTGACATTTCTTATATTCCTTTTGTTTTTACAAAACAGCAGATCAGACATGGGCTGGAGAGAAAAATCAATATTTCAGTCAATTTTAGTCCATCAAATAAGCTAAAAATTAAATTTAAAAAATTCAAAATATTTCTTTGACAACTTGGAAAAAATTACCTACTGTGTAGTTAATATTTCCAGTTGATTCCCTTACTGTTTCAAAGCCCTTGACTAAGTTTAAAATATTTATACATTGGCGTTTTCCCCCATTTTTTTCATCTTCTCCACACCCCTGAAGTGTGCCCTGGGCTAACGCAGGAGCCAAGGACCCCATGGTCAAGCACGCTTAGATAACCCAGGTTAGCGCAAGTTAGACATCTTTCCTTAAGAACTTCCATGTTTCAATACTAACGTGCACTTTTACACATGTAAAAGGTAGCAATTGCCACATACTTGAACCACAGAACCTCCTTTGTGAGGAGCATCTTGCAAGACCAGTGTCCACTAAACACACTTTGGAAAACACTGCTGTAATAATAATAGTGATAGTAATAATAAAAATGAGTCAACAGCCACAACGATAACCAGCATTTGCTGGGCACTTACTATATGCCAAATACTTGGCATGTATTAACCCATTTAATCCTTACTGCCATCCTAAGAGGGAAGTATGATTATGACACCCAAGCCACAAAGAGTATAAAGAACTCATCCAAGGCACCAGCTAATAGGTTTGGGATGTGTGATACGAATGAGGTCGACTGACTGTAGAGCCTGTGCTCTCCCCTCATATGATACGTGCATTACAGGCTGAAAGTGGTAGAAGATAGTGGCCAGCAGCCTGAGCCCCTCTGAGCAGAAGCTTGGGTGCCTAGGGGCTGGCCGCATCCTCCTCTCATCCTTATTGCAATTTAGTTAAAGCATTACCAGGACTTGTGAGTAGTGATTCATAGTCAATAATATTATTGCTATAATTGAGGATTTAAACCCCTGAAATCTAGAATATGCTACAGCCCACAATTCAGCACCAGATTTTATCTGCCTTCTCTTGAATTCAGAGGTATATATAAGTCTGGACAGGACTGTGTAAGTCTTGTCTTCTCAACTGCACTTTAAGCTCCTTGTGGGCAAGGACCTTGTCTAATGCTTCTTCCCAACAGTATCTAGCTTAAATTTGGGGGTGTAATATTGATCAATTAATCTTAATGGCCATATTAATAACCACCCTTTTATTCATTACTCCAAAATGTATTTTGAGTAATAGCATCCATGTGTCACTTTGCAGTTTGTAAAATGCTTTGACATGTGCTGAGTTCCCTGGTCTCCGTAACAGCCCATTGTGATAAATGTGACTTGTATCTCCCCTTTTCCAAAGAGGATCAGCAATTGTGACTTGATCAAGGTCATAGATCTGAAGTTGGTGAAATTGGTACTCAGGGTAAGCTGTTCAAATCCAGGCCTTGTGCTTCTCTCAGCTGCCTTGGTTTCCAAATCACCCCAGTAAATGGCATATATAAGGTCTGAGTTGCCATTCACTTTGGATTATACCCTTCCATGCTCACACACTGAAGCCCCCACAAGCATGTGCTTCTGAGCTCTCATGCCTTCTATACTCCCACACTTTCTCCTCTCAGAACAGAGGCTTGGCTTTGGCATCTAAAGTCAGCCAGAAAAAGAAATGCGGGGAGGTTTAGAAGACTTCAGTGCCAGTGTTTATCTTCTCCTCTCTCAGAGGATGGGGAAGAATCATTATGGTTCTGTGATAGTTTTTAGGGTTAGGAGGGCAATAAAACTCCTTAAAATCATAAAATGTTTCCCCTATTAAGACATAGAGGGGGAAAAGGGGCAAAATAATATACTGGAGAGAAATGACAACCCAGGGGATGGGGTGGTGATGCAGCACTGGGGTAATTCTCCAGAGGACAGTCACTGCTGACTGCAAAAATGAAAGAAGTTTGCGGTGTTTCCCAAGTCTCTGGGGCTGTGTTTCATACAAATAGCACCAAAAGCATGATCATAAAGATAGTGACAGGCCCAGGAACCCAACTTGGCTGCCTCATGTTTGGCCAGAAATAATTTAGAACTATGTAAGTGGGAGAAACATAAAGAGAAGGAAAGGTGAAGAGTAAAGATAAGAGTGATTCATAAATTGAAAGATGATATTTTTTTCCTTCTGTGGAATAATGCATTCACTAAGGAAACAAGTACATCTTCAAGGGCACCGAAGGAGCATTGCACTTTAGATATTGAATGTGGAAGTGCCAAGAAGAATGTGGCCCAAATGCTTAACCAGGAGGGTAATATTTTATTTCTTTAGTAATTGCCAAGCATTGAAGCTTGAGATAACTCTGAAGATGTATTCTTGGAGACAGGAACAAAAGAACTAATAGAGATAATCTGGGGAAGTGAGATGGCAGGGATTTTTTTTTCTCTCTCTCCAAACAAGAAGAAAAAGAAGGGCAGAGCACAGCCAAAGATTGGGTGTCAGGCTCACTTTCTCTAAGTTTGTCTTCTCAGATATGAAGCTGACAGGAAGATTTTTGGTGGAAGGGGCATGGGGGCTGGGGAGGGATGTCAAAAAGCTAACTCCCATAGAATACTCTGACCAAGTTCAGGAAAGACGGCTTGTAGCATTAGAGAATTTTCTATTTTCCAAGTCAGCTTAAATTCATAGAGATGATAAATTAGCCTGAAGCAAAATTGTGAAGTAGGAGAACATTGGCTTTAGGGCCTTATGAATCAATCAATCATCAGATATTTACTGAGCATCTCTTCTGCACGAGGAATCTCATGCTGGGGAAGGCGAAATCAGGGGGCACCTGCATCCCTGCCCGCAAAGGACCTACCAATTAGTTAGGGAGGCATGAATTGTTACACCCACGTAGCTTAAACAACATTCTGAATAGAGTTGTGAAGCAATAGTGAAAAAGATCTTAGAGAAACATTTAGAGCAAACACTTATGTAGCGTTTGCCACGTGCAAGGCCACGTTTTCAAGCTTTGAAAGTATGACCTCCTCTATTCCTTACAGCAGCCCTATGAGGAGGTCCAGTCACTACCCTCATTGTATAGCTCGGGAAATTGGGTGGCACAGCTACTAAGTGGTGGCATAGAGTAGGGACCGGGCAATATAAACCTAGGTCCTGGGCTCTTAACCACTATATACACTGCCCCTCCTAAACACTGTTAAGTGTGATTAAAGATAAATGAATTGGAGGGGTATTGAATACAGTGGCAATTCTGAGTCCGCTGACTCCACTGGCGGCCTTGGTCCAGGCTCCATTATGATTGACCTTGACTCTTGTAAGAGTCTCCTTACTCAACACCCTGCTTCCAGCCCTGTGCAGCAGGGCAGCAACCCAACCACGGCGACCCCACTGCCAGCGTATTTACTCTCCACATTAACATCCAGCCATTTCTCCCCACCTTCAAAGTCCTCTGTAAACCTAATCCTTGGGTCTTCTCTCAGTGGGTTCCTATAACCCCTCTACACTCTGACTGTGCTTTCAGTTTGTGCAATGAACTAGGCTGTTTCTTGCCCACCTATCTGTGTGCATGCTGTCAGTCTCTTAGGAGCGCCAGATTTAGCAAATTAAAATGAAAAAATGCCCAGTTAAATGTGAAATTCAGGTCAACAAAAAAATACTTTTTTAGTATAATATGTCCCATGTAATATTTGGGACATACTTATACCAAAAATGTGTTGTTTTCTGAACTCTCTCTCTCTCTGCAGTGCTGCCTCTTGTCAGATTGATAAATACCTGCCCATCTTTCAAGATTCACCTCATGTAACCCCTCTTCAGTGAAACTTTTCATGACCATCCATCCTTTTTGAATTCCCTCTATTTTGGGGAGATAGCTTTCAAAATATTTTCACTTGTGCATATGTCTGAATCTGTTTCCTTTGGCAGTAATGTCCGTGAGGACCAGTCCACGTCAGATTCACCCCTCCAGCACCACAGCCTAGCATAATACTCAGCGCCTAGTAGGCACACAGAAAATGTTGATGACTGCTGAGAGAATTAGCAAAATCAATGAATGAGTGAATGGCGGAATTGCGTGAATATGGGATAGTCAGTGAAGAAGTCATAGCAGTGGGGCCTTGAAAAATGGAATAGGTAGAAAGGATTAAGAGAGATGGAAAGAAATAGACTGGTCATCAGCTACAAAGTAAAGAGGAAATGTTAGCCCTGCCTTAGGCATCCTTTGCCCATTTTGTTTTTCCTTTGCCATTTGAAGAGATCACTGGGTAGCAGGTACAGCTGTCAGGATCTCATCATGTCCTCTTTCATTCCACCACTCAGCCCTTCAGACTTCTCTCTCTCTCTCTCTCTCTCTCTCTCTCTGTCTCTCTCTCTCCCCCCTTCCCCTACCTCCCACCCCCACCCCCACCTGCCTCCCTCCCTCTTTCAGACACATACACACAAACAAATCCATAATTATAAAGCTGAACACATTTTTCTAGGAAACACCATCTCAATTAGCAATAATCATGCCTCGGATAAACCTCCTTGGCTATGATACTGCCACTGCATGCAGCTAAGGGAACACCATCTCATTTAATCTGCATAACGCCATATGTCCTTATCTAACTAGATAAAGGATCTTAAACTTTCTGGATTCACAGACCCCTTTGAGACACTGATAAAGGCTTTTGATTCTTTTTCTAAGAAAGTACACTTGTGTACATATAAGTGTTAGGTGGCAAAAGAATTTTATTTTTGCTTCTCATTTTCCCTTAAATCTCTTCTTTGGGGCTAGGGCTGGATTAAAAACTTTTCTATTCTAATGACTTCCCTGGTTACTCCTTAGTAATATAGACATTTATCTGGTCCCTTCAAGCCACAGAAGGAAGTTTCAGTTTAGTTATTAAGATGTCTAGTTCCATGTAATATCAAAACATCAATCTTGTCTTTAAGTTAAAATATATCCAGAACCTCTAGCTGGAACCAGAGCGCTGAGGCCATGGTTGGATTCTTTCTTTCTTTACCTGGTGCTTCTCCCCCATTTTGCTAACTAGAATCTTAGACTGTCTCAGTTTGAAACGTGGAGATAAAAAAGGAAGGTCATGTAAGTTATTATGTGGCTGATTTTATTTGTTATCTTATGTCATTACTCTCTTGCTCTGGTAGAGGTTTAAAGCTAATACTTTGCAGTATAGACATTTTTTGGGGTCCTTTGAAGACCGTCCCATCACTGACACTCTCTTTCTTACAGGTTTTTTGAGGGTTCCAATGCAGCTTTCTCCTTCCTTAACCCTTAAGTATCTGGTGGGTATCTTCAGTTTCTCTCTACTGAAGTCCATTACCCCTGTAGGAGGCCCTCTTGGGCAGAATATAAGATAATCTCATGTCTGATCTCATGGACACAAGGCCCACTTGGAGTGTATGAGCAACACTTGGACACATTTGTAGTCTAGGTACACTGCCCAGTCCTGCGTTCATCCCACCTAACCATATTCTCTCCATTAGCAACATCAATTGAATACATTACTACATGTTGGACATCAAGGAGGGGATAGGACAAAGGCAATTCCAGCACAAGCTAGAAAGAATGCTTGATCCTGGAAAAAGTTATGATTTTTTTTTAACTTTTTCTTTTGAAATAATTTTAGACTTAACAGAAAAGAAAGTCTACAGAAAAACCAGTTCCTTTCACTCAGCTTCCAGAGTCAATGTGCAACAGTTAAAGGGTGGAATTATTGAGGCTGGATTAGAAATTGGAGTGAGGCTACAACAACTGTCTTCAAGCATTTGAAGAGCTATCATGGGGAAGAGAAATTAGACTTTTTCTGATGTGCTCCACAGAGTCAAACACACACCAATGGGTATAATTTAGAGTGAAGCAAATTTCTGTTAAATGTAAAGAGGAGTTTTCTCATTCTTAGGATGGCTCGACAAGTCAATGGACCATCTTGGAGAGTTAAAAACCTTCATTGCTGGAAACTTCTGTCAGAAGCTAGAACGTTGTACATAAGGGTCTCCTATGTCCTTTTGAAATCTGATTCTCTGTGGTTCCATGACATACCCTTTAATACCCAGATATTCGTTTAATCTGTTTCTGGCCCTTTTCACTGCATTTGGACCCTTGTCAAAGGATCTAGGCTAGACAGAGGAAAACCTGCCCAGGAACGACAGAGACTCTGTTATATTAAGAGGAGGAGAAAATTTTAACTTGATCATTTAAAAAACTGAATCATTTAGCAATAATTTAATATTTGCTGGCTGAGTAAAAGGTGCTTCAGGGATTAGTCTGAGGAAAAGATAAGCCCATCATTTGAGGAAGAAGTAGGGATAAAGGTAATTGATAATATTAGGGGTTGTACTTGGAATTCATTTCAAGTCAACAAAAATTTAGTAAGCACCTAGTTTGTATTGGTTTTAGGTGCTGGGGATATAGCAGCTATCAAAAGAGAAAAAAAACAAAACCCTGATGCTGTGGAGCATCCATTCTACTAGGCAGAGACAGACAATAAATATTGTAGTTGATTAAAGTAGAGAGAATGTTAAACAGTGATATATAAACTGATTTTAAAGAAGCAGGGTAAGGAGAATCAGGTATGCCCAGGTAAGAGACTGTAATGTAAAATGTAGGGGTCAGGGTGGGCCTCCTTGAGAAGATGCCTTTAACCAAAGACTTAAAGGAGGGGAGAAAGTCCTTCTTGCAGGCTCCCATCCTCAAGAGCACTGCAGAGCTGCACTTCCTGGCTCCCTTCTTCCTCAGTGAGGCCATGTGACTGGTCCTGGCCAATGAGCAGTGAGAGGAAGTGGCCATATTTCCCTGGCCTGGAGCATATTATGTTGTTGAATTTGAGAAGTTTGGGGATAAATTCCAACATGTTCATTTCCCACCTGCATCCCACTAGAGCCTGAGAAGAGGAGTTGGTCTTGACCATGCCGTGTTAATCATAAGGCTCTTTGTAGCCATTGGCTTTTTTCATGGATCCTGACTCCTTTGATTTGCATTTTTTAAACTTCTCTCCAGGCTGGGTTAACTAAAATTCACTGAGTGCAGGGCCTCATCATAGCTATATTTTTATGGAGATTTCAAAATTCCTTTAAAAATTTCTATTAACATATCAAACATACTTAAGCAAAGGAATAGTTTCTTTATTGATTCTCTGTCGAGATATTCTAGACAGATGGTGATAATGGTGTATTAAAGTCCCCAACTATAATTGTAGAGGCATCTATTTCTCCATTTAGTTTTTCCAGTGTTTGTCTCTTGTATTTTGAGGTACCCAGGTTAAGTGCATAAATGTTTATGATTGTTCTTTCTTCTTGATAGATTTCCCCCTTTATTAATATATAGTGTCTGTTTTTTGTCTCTTACAATAGTTTTGCATTTAAAGTCTCTTTCATCCAATATTAGTATAGTTACTCCTGCCCTTTTGAGGTTATTGTTTGCTTGTAGAATTGTTTTCCAACCATTCACTTTCAGCCTCCTTGCATTAGTGGGTCCAAAGTGGGTTTCTTGTAGACAGCATATATAGATGCGTCATATTTCCTTATCCATCCTGCCAATCTGTGTCTCTTTACTGGTGAGTTTAATCCATTAACATTTAATATTATTACTGTCAAGGAATTACTTACATTCGCCATATTTTCTTTATGTTTGTGTATGCTATATGTTGTTTTTATTTCTTTTCTTATCTTTTTAGTTCTTACAGTCTCCTCCAACTCTCTCTGTCCTGTTTTTTCCTTTTGACCTACAGAACTCTCTTTAGTATTTCTTGAAGTGCAGGTTTCTTATTGACATACTCTCTTAATTTCTGTTTATCTGTTATATTTTGAATTCTCCCCTGTCTTTGCATGCCAGTTTTGCTGGATAGAGAATTCTTGGCTGGAAGTCTTTTTATTTTAGCACCTTGACTATGTCATACCCCTGCCTTCTTGCCTCCATGGTTTCAGATGAAAAATGAGCACTTAAACTTATCGAGCTTCCCTTGCATGTGATGGTTCTCTTTTCTCTTGCTGCTTTCAGTATTCTCTCTTTGCCTTGAGCATTAGACAATTTGACAAGTATATGTCTTGAAGTAGGCCTGTTAGGATTTATACTGTTTGGGGTGTGCTGCACTTCCTGGACATGTATGCCCATGTCCTGCAATAGGGTTGGGAAGTTTTTAGTCATTATTTCCTCTAACACACCTTCTGTCCCCTTTCCCTTCTCTTCTCCCTCTGGGATGCCTATAATGTGTATGTTTGTGCATTTCATGCTGTCATTCAAATCCCTGAGTCCCTGCTGGATTTTTTCTATGTTTTTATCTAGCTGTTCTACTATCTGTTTGATTTCAGCTGTACTATCTTCCACATTGCATGTTCAAAATTGCTGTTATGTGCTTCCACATAATTCCAAAAATTTCCACAATAAATTTTTGATTTCTTGTATTGTGCCATTTATCACCATCATATCCGTTATCTTTTTATGTATGTTTACAGTTTCTTCAGTGTGTTTTCCCAGTGTCTTCTTAATATCCTTAATCTCTTCCTTCATTTCATTAAGTTGATTCATGATATTTGTTAGACAACTCTGATTAGTTGTTCCATGTTCTTCATCTCCTTCTTTTTTTTAGTTGGTTCATTGGACTGTGCCATGTCTTCCTGTTTCTTAGTCTGGGTTGTAATTTTTTGTTGGTGTCTGGGCATCAGTTTATCTTGATGGGTTTGTTAAGTTGATTATCTTCTCTTTGTAATCTAGGCTTTTATCTTGTTGTTTTTATGTGTGTGGTAAGTTTTCACTTTGACACTTTGCTCCTCTTATTCTATTTCCTTGCTGTTGTCTATATTCTCTTGGGGGAAAAAAATAGAGCCTGAGAAATAGAAGGGGTAAGAAGAGAAAATGAATAATAGTAATGTTAATAGTAAAAGGTAGAAGAAGAACTGTATAAGACCTAGGAAAATGAATAATTAACTTGAGTAAGAA
>JAQZBX010020660.1:0-32825 GCA_029593785.1 Cabassous unicinctus
TCAAAGCAGCAAATAGCTGAAACTTCTCCTATGCCATTAGCAAAGGGGTGGAATAATTAATGATTTAAAAAGCAGGCACAAAGGCTGAAAAACTCTCTCATTCATCTCGGCTTCTGCATCCTGCTCTCACCATGTCCTCATTGCACAGATCAACACGCAAGTTAAACCTGGGCATTTGTAATCTATAATGAGAAATTGAAGCTTATAAATCAGCCCTATTTATCACTCTTCAGCCCCTTCCTCTCTCTGGAACCCATGATCTGCTATTTTCTCCCATTTCTCCTCCCTCTCTACCTTAATAAATTACTGGCCTAACCAACCCAATGTGTTCTTTAAATTCATTTCTGCAGCATAGACAAGAACCTTGACAAAATCCAGTAACATATTTGTTGAGTGCCAGCCAGAAGATTATTGGTGAGTGAAACAATGGCCTACTGCCTGTTTAATGCCTTCTATTGGTTATCCATTTTAAACAGGTTTGCCTACAAGCCCTCATGGGATGTAATCCTGGGATGGAAGAGGCCAGGGCACAGGAACTCTCTGTGTCCATGCCATACAACCAGGCTTGAGAGATCTGACCCTGGCTGAGAGAGCTGGGACACAGGGCTAGGGCTTAAAGCATGTCCCTGCCAAGACTGAGGTCCCCTGGTTGAGCAATGGGTGCTGCAAAACTCCTTTTTCATGCCCTTTTAGCAGGCTGGTGGCTTTGCCCTGAAGGCTTTGCCTTCTCCTGCCCTCTCTCTTCCTTGGCAGGGCAATGACTCAGGGCAATGACACAGCCAGGGAGGGTCCTGCACCTCTCAGTGTGTTCATGGCTTTGCAAGACCACCTTTGAAATGACCACACCTAGCTAACTGGTCTGGAATGGGGTGGGAAGGCAGTGGTGGGCAGGGCTGAAGATGGATGCTGTGGGAGTTCCTTTCCTCAGGGGGGTCACAGGCCAGTGTTTCTCTCATAATTTACTTTTACCCATGTTTTACCTTCCTACTTTCTACTACTGAATTTATCATTACAGGTTTGTGTTAAAATGCTTTGCAATGTCTTGAAAATTGTACTACTGAAAATGCACTTGCTAGTGAGGAAGTTATTGTCTCAGGGTTCCAAGGCCTATTAGCTAGAACAATTGATCTCTAATCACTTAATGGCATATTTGATGGCTGGGGTAATTTGGAAACTATCAAACAGAAAAGCCATAAAACTAGGATGGCTTTTTTCTTTTTTTTCTTTTTAATAATAATTTCTTTTTATTTTTTAAAAGATACTTAGATTACATAAATGTTGCACAAAAATTATAGGGAATCCCATATGCCCCATCTCCCACACCTCCCACAACCTCCCACGTAAACATTTTTCATTAGTGTGGCACATTATCTGCAATGAATATACAACTCCTGGGCCTTTTCCATTAAGCATGGACCATAGTTCACATTGTAGACCACACTCTCTCCCACACAGTTCTGCATGTTATATGATGATATAAAATGGCCTATATCTGTCATTGCAATGTCACTCAGGATAATTCCTAATTCCTTTAAAAGCCCTTGTATTACAACTGCTTTTCTCTCTTCCTGACCCAGAGTGTCCAGTGGCCACTGGCTCCACATTAATGTAGTAATTTCTTCCATTGCTTGTATCACAATTTGTCTACAACAGAATATCAGTAGTCAACTCTAGTCGATAGCTCTTCCCCCAAAACTGAGAAGTCTGGGATGGTGATGTCCACTCCACCTCCAAGTGAGAGGGGGCTTATATCCCATGGATAAGATGGATGGAATTATCCTGCCTGCAGCCACAGACTCTCTCCATTCCCTGGGATGGCTATTGTCCATCATCACCCCCATGCCAGGTGTCCTGAGTGAGTCCATTGAGCTGTAGAGTAGGAGCTGCAGCTCCACCAAGATTCTGGGCCCAGCTGGCACATGGACAGCCCAAAGACTCCAGTCTCTGGATGTACAGTTACAAACTCCTGCACTACATATAGGTTTGAATAGAAGGGAAAATGAACCGTGTGCAGGGAATCATATTTGAATCCAACTCTCTCACTTTCAGGAGCACAGATTCCAAAGTAGGGCCCACTGATAATGCACCAAACTCTGCAGCAATCTGCTCTTACATAGGATCTGGCTGTATCCAGAGTCCTCAGGAGCCCCTCTATTTTGGCTGATATTCATATTGGAAGCCTATGAGGTCCTACTGAGATGTGCATAAGCGTTACCTCTGGGATGACCTCCCAACTTACTTTGAAGTCTCTTAGCCATATGAACTCATTTGTTTTTTGCATTTCCCCCTTTTCTTTGAGGTCTTTTTCCAGTTGTATTGCCAGTTGGCACTTGGTACTAATCCCTCATTGCCACGGAGTCTCATCCCGGGGAGTCAGGTTCCACACCGGGAGGAAAGTAATGCATTCATATGCTGAGTTTGGCTTAGAGAGAGGACACATTTGAGCAACAAGGGAGGCTCTCAGGAGGCAACCCTTAGGCACCCCATAACAATAGGCTGTTTCAATTTCAAAAGCAAAGACACTTAAGGCTAATCATCAATAACAAGAGCCCATCTGTGGATCATCCTCCTTTGCCAGACCCTGCCCCTGCACTTGGGGAACTATTGCTGCTTTCTTGGAGAATGTGGCAGAGCTCTCCAGAATGGGAATTCAGTATTCACACATTACTGAGTGATTCTCCACCCACTGTGACCCTGCCCTGTGAATATTTGAACAATTTTATATACCTTCTATGTTTGTTCAGGTGAACTTCCTCCCATGCACCCCACATCCCTCAAACCCCCCATCAACGATCCTCTCCCATCCCAGTTGTGACCCTTCTGTGATCCAAAGCTTCTTTAAAGATGAAGCCAATACAATAGCCAAATACATTTAATAGGAAAATGAAATAATAATGTTAAGTTTAAATGTAAAAGATAAAATACATGAAAACTTAAAATAAAACTAAAAATTAAATAAAATTAAAAGATTGGGATACTTTAATAAAGAAAAATTTTAAAAAATTAAAAAAAATTTTTTTTTGACATTTTGTCTTTTATCACTGCCATATATGGTGTCCATTCTGTACCATGGCACCTTCCCCCTCTCATTCCCCAGTGTCTCACTATTTTTCATTTAATTTTCAAAGAAATTTTAGGTCACAGCAAAGTCACACACAGAATACCAGAGACTTATATATACCCAACCTCTTCCCCTTTCCTTATCCCATAGTAAACCTTTTTTGTATGCAGATGTTAGCATTGTTATAACTGATATACAGATAGTGAAACATAGCTACTAAACATTGTCAATGGTTTACAGTATGGTTTACATTTTAGACCGTACACTTTTATAAAATTTGATGGTATTTACAACATCCTGTGTTCATCACTGTAAGGTAATAAAAAACATTTCCACTGACCACTAAATACCCCTTGTATGATCCATTCTGTTCATCCCTCCCCATCCCCCCAGGGCCTACAAAGACCCCCTGGCTTGACTCATTGGATGACAAGATTCATAGTTACATGCAGCAAGAGGACTTGACACACTGGTCAGTCCTCCCCTATCAGGAGCCACCCTTTCTCTAAAGAGACATCCACCTGTCTATTTCTGAGCGAATAGGTCCTCCCAATGATGGGAGTCCATTTCCTTCCTGCTCATTGTGTAAGTCTCCACCCACTGACACAACACAATATGACAGGATGAACACTCACACACTCCCTAGAAGCCTGCTCCAGATGTGCCCTGTCCCAAATGCTCCCCAAACCAACACCGCAAACTAGTGACAATTCCTTGTCATATTGTCACAAGAGCGTTACCACCTCTGTACGTTCAACCTCATACCCACAAATCCCAAGTGTTCACTTGGTCGCTCTCCCAACTCTCCCCCCAGTATCCTGGGTATTCTAACCCACACTTCCTAATCAACCCACCTGTAAACCGTACATCACCAAACCCAATAAAATCACTACAGAATAGGTCAAACAGTGGGTATTTTGTGGTCAGTGGAAATGTTTACTATTACTTTACAATGATGGACACAGGACATCATAAATATCATCAAAATTTATAGAAGTGTACAGTCTAAAATGTAAACTATGCTGTTTACAGTTTCAATGGCAATGTTTAGTAGCTATGTTTCACAATCTGTATATCAGCTATAACAATGCTACCATCCACATTTTAAAAAAGCTTGTAATATGGGATGAGGAAAGGGGAAGGAGGTTGGATATATGAAAGTGTCTTGTATTTTATGTCTGACTTTGCTGTGACCTAAAACTTCTTTGAAAATTAAATGAAAAATAATGAGACACTGGGGATTGAGAGGGGGAAGGTGCCATGGTACAGCCTGGACACCAGATACTGCAGTGATAAAAGACAAAATGTGAAAAAAAAAATTTTTTAATTTTTAAAAATTTTTTTAAATTTTTTGAATATCCCAATCTTTCAATTTTATTTTCTTTTTCATTTTTTTAAGTTTTCATGTATTTTATCTCTTACATTTAAACGTATCATTATTATTTCATTTTCCTATTAATTGTATTTGACTATTGTATTGGCGTCATCTTTAACATAGCTTAGGATAGCTTTTAAGACCTCTGTAAGAATAGAAAGAAGCTTTTTGTCCCTTCTCCAGGAAGAAGCAATATTCAGCTTGGCAGCATCAGTCAAAAATCTGTTTCACCTTGAGATCCTTTGACCCTAAGATCTATTCAGTCTCTCTCCCAAGTCTACAATGGCCCTGGAAATGCCCAGTAGCAGTCTGATTCCTGAGGTGGCAGGAATTAGAGAAATAACTCTGAATGTCCCCCAAGATATAAGAAGTCTTGGGTACTTTGATTCAGAGAGCAGCCAAACATTCCCTGAGACTTATCTCAGAAGCTTCCTTTGATTCACAGTGGAGTCAGTCTCAGACCCTGAAATGCAGGGGTGCCAAGAAGCAAAGCAGTAAATTCTGAATGGCTTCCAAGAAATTCCTTGGGCTTTCTGTTCAGAGGGGAGCCAAACATCCTCTGAGACTTATCTCAGATGCTTTGGTTTGGGCAACTGTTCACATCACCCACAAATTCAGTTTGGGTGCTTTAATCTGAACCTTGGGTTTTCAGGCATCCCCCAAGACCTTGGTCAGCCACAGGGACACCTGTTAGCAAGGCTCTGGATTAAATTCTCAGGATACTGAGACTAGAGCATTACCTGCAAATTATTTTGAGTAGTGAACGTTTTATTCATACTTGGACTCTGGGAAACCAGATCAGTCAATTATAAAACACTTCTTCATTCTTCCTAGAATAATGGGCATGGCCTCTAGCCCACCAGTAAACTCCCCATAGGAGTGTCTTCTCAAGATTCAAGGAAATTTGCCTACTACTGTTCCATGTGGCCACAGTATAGCTGAGAGCAGGTTCTTTATAAGACCTTGAATTCCAGTTAAACCAGTGTAAAAGAGGAGGACAGATTGATCTGAGTGCCAGAAACCTCATGTCATGTCTCCTTAAAGAAATGAGGAAATACACCTCAAACTTCTATTAGTTTAAACTCAGTTGTGCCTAAAAAATGTGTGAATAGAGATCAATATCCAAACTGTTTCCTAAACCTCTCCTGGAAAATAAGAAATGTCATGTGCCATCAATTAAGACCAAAAAGTTCCTAGTAATCCTAAGGGTATAAAATTCTCTTCCATTTTAATCTTTGCTTAACCTTGTGTTCAACTTTGAAATCTGCTTTTAGCTTTGTCAGTTTGCTTGTTCCTAGGAAATCAGATTTGGGGTTCACCTGTTACAAATTAGATAATAGGGAAAGGTAACATAAAAATGAGTCTTTCAATGTCAATACTGTCTTGTAAGTGGATTTAATGTATAACTCACAAGTGGAATTGCTTCAACTGCTAAAAAAGCAGAAAACTTAGCAAAGTTGTTACTAGTAAATTCTTGTGGCTTCATTAATAAAGGTACCCAATTCACCTTAAAGTAAAAACATACTAGACACTGTAACTAAGAGTTAAAGTCATTTATAGATGCCTTTATATTATAAAACAGTAGAAGGATAATAACTGAAGTTATAACTGGGTAGATTTAGCCTAAACCGACTATTGTAAGTGAAATCTTAACCTGAACTTATGTTTCTTTATGGTCACTTCAAGCTTAACCTCACTCCTTTCGTTTTCTTAGGATTATATCATAACAGCTTCTGCCCCTATAGCTCAGGGGAAAGAAAAGTTGAGAAACCCCTCTCTCCTTCCTTGCACTGTATTAGTGACCCTGCTTTATCTCATGGTTCCAAATGTGTACTAAATTAGTACGTGGTGGAATTCTCGATCCAAATAAGGGTGGTTAATAATCCTTTTACCTAATATCAGTAAGTGAACAAAGCATCCTTGAAAGTTATGGAAAGAGCTCTAAAAACAGATTTCCAGAACCTAGCAGTCAGTGTGTTTTCAAGATTATTTACAGTTTATAATTTTATTAAAGGAGTTTTACCCTCCTGTAAAAGAAGGAAAAAGCATTCCTTGCATGAAATATAACAATTTTGATTTTATTTACCTTCAGTGTTATCTCTCTAGATTTTTGAAATAACAAGTTTATAAATTTATTAAATCTTTGAGGTGATGAAAGCTAAGTTCATATCTAATGAAACTGGGTTAAAGAAATGTCGATTTGCCCTTTTAAATGTATAAAGTAAATTCCATTGTTTGCTAATTGTAATCTAAGGTAAATTAACCAGTCTATGTGGTTGTGGTCAATTATAAAGAGTTGGTAAAAGCATCTTCTAAACTGAAGCATTTAAAAAGCTAATTCCAGAAAGTCATTACTAACTAGAAACTTAAATTAATATTAATGATAAAAAGTAACTTCATAGCAGTGAAACCTGTCAGAAACCACCTCAATCTGCATATTCAAGTGGTGGTAACAAGATAATTCTGATTCATTTGGGAATCTTCAGTCATTTTTAAAAAATGGAAAAAGGAGTTTTTCCTGTATTGCTAAAGTAAAATATCTGCTAATTAATGTCTTCATGGTAAAAGTGTAGAAGTAAGAAGCAAGGAACTAAAAACTTTAGTTCATTTGATTTGTAACACATTGCATTGGAAGTATTTAAAAAGTGTATAAAAATCAAGAGATAGACTTCATCATTGTAAAATTCTCTTGTGCATTCAAACCAGGCCTTGAATACACTGCAGGTTGTCTCTCCATTTGAGTTATTAGCTAGGTTGTTCACAGACCCTTAAAACAATAAAGGTACCTACTACATCTCTGGTTGTGCTCCTGAAGTCAGTGGAGAGTACGTTGCAGGTTCAAACTCCTGCAGCAGCCAACAATGCCTCAGTATAGCCAAATGTACAATGGATATAACCTCCAGACTGGCACTATTTCTTAGTGCTGAAGGGAGCTATGCACCGGGCCAGTGGAATTCTGGAACCTACCTTCCTATTTTCTCTCTAGGGTCAATGGAGCTGCAGCATGCTGGCTGTGTGAAGGGCATGACAAGTGGAGAAATGATCACCAGAATACTGAGCAGAACTTAAACACAATTGGCATTATAGCCTGCTCCCATGGAGAGATAACATGTAAAGTACTACAAACCTGGAACTTAAATTTATTAATTGCAGCTCAAAGAAAAACTTATGCATTGAGTAGTGCAATAATTAGTGTTAGGTACTGTGCCTATATCCTATTCTAGATATATGCCTGATGATTATGGTGATACCTTCTCTATTCTAGATGATACAGAGGGACATTGAACAAGTCAAAAATTCCTGGTAAATTTTATTTTCTAAGTTAATGAATGTGCTTAACCCAGATATCATTCTTAGCCCTTGTTCCAGAACCTGTCCCACTCATATCCTGGGGAGGGCTGGCAAACCCACATGCCATCCTTCCAGGGTTAAGCATGCCCACCAGAAGGTAAACACCAAATGAGGTGGCTAAGACCCACTTCAGCTTGGCCCCTTTGAAATGGTCCATGGGCAACCTTTCCTCACCCAGGACCTGGAAAACCAGGTTATGACCAAAACTAGGCAAGAAAACAAGCCTCTCTCTCAATTAGAGCTAAAATGAAGGAACTTTACACTGTAGTTATAATCACTCCCACAGCTATTAAAGTTAAAGGAATTTCCAGCTTGGTGCAGTAATCCCAAGTGAAGCCAGCTGCCCAGGAAAGTACCAGCTCACCAGAACCATCTGATGAGATGAAAGAGTGCTAGTCATTGGACAGCCTGAAACATCTCTTCAAGAAACAAAGCCAAGTAGTGTGTACATCAAAGCCAACTGTTCCCTCTAACTCTAGCCCAGATGCCTGTTAGGGGGAGGCCAAACAAAACACCCCTTAAGAAATCTTGTTTGTTTTCATTTCCTCTAATTTCTCCCTATATTATAATTAAAAGGGCAATGCCTCTTGTCATTTGTCTCCTCTACCATAGAAATTGGGATTGGCAATTTATACCTAACCCCATTGTCTATTGCACCCTCTCCCTAGAATTATTCAACAGCTTAAAATAACTGAAGAAAGAACACAGTTACCCACCAAATTTGGGAAAATGTAGCCTTCATAGTCACCTGGCCTTTTCTACTTTTGTGGTCCAGTATCCTCTTCGTGGGACCATATATCCTCAAGATTCTAATCAAGTTAATTTCTCCCAGAATGAACATCTTTTTAGCCATATGGAGACCTCTTCCAGCTTTGCCCAGGATGCCAGATCCATCTTCTTCCAACTGAGATAAAATAGCCAGAGGGCCTTACACCTTGCCAGGTAGGGCCTACTGCCACTAACCAGCAGGAAGTAGTTACAGAAGAATGACCATTTCCTTTCAGCACCCCTTTAAGAATAAAAGTGTAAACTCTCTGAGGGGGGAATGAAGCCAGCTAGTAAAATAGGGAATCAATAGATGGATCTGGACCCTGGCAAGAAATCCATGAGGGCATTGATACCCCCAAGATGGCTGCTGGAAGACCCTTGCGAGATTTCTGCCATCCAGAATGAGAGTCCCTCCAAAAGCCAGGATAAGCCCTGGATATTCTCCAGGGACATTATCATTGGGCTCACCTGGAGGATTGATTGGTGGGGTAATCAATAAAAACAACAAACAGCTGGAACATCCCCAATGCAATTATCAAAAGGGTGGAATAATTAATGGCTTTAAAAGGAGGCACAAAGGAGGAATAACGCTCTCATTTCTCTTGGCTGCTACACCCTACTCTCAAGGTGTCCCCCCTGCACAGATGAACATAAAAGTAAAACATGGGCATTTATAATCTATAATGGGAAACTGTAGTCTATAAATCAGCTCTCTTTATCACTCTTCAGCCATTTCCTCTCTCTGGGACACATGATCTGTTATTTTCTCCCATTTCTCCTCCCTCCACTTTAATAAATTACTGGCCTAACAAACCCGACATGCTCTTGAAATTCATTTCTGCAGCATAGTCAAGAAACTAGACAAAATCTGGTAACACTTTGGCCTCCTGGCTGTGGCTCACCAATTATTTCAACCCAATTTTGAAGGGAATGTGTTTGTGAAGCCATTAGACCAAAAAATATACTAGGCAAATGCTTAGACCTGAGCTTTACTGGGACTTATGAAAACGAGACTTTTTTGATGGTTGCTTCGCAAAAAATGAAGTTAGCTTTCCACAAATAAGCGAGTAAAAGAGGGGGAATATAAGGGGTCTCAGGACAAAGATATTACATAGGTATGAGCACAGAGTTTATGCAAATGTTACATGAAGTGCACAAATGAAGTGTTTGTTGATGTTATCACAGGGTGTGAATATACAGCCTTGTGGGAATTAAAGTTTGTATTAGGCCTGTCAATTTTTAACTAGTCAGCGTCCAGTTTATACCCAGCAGTTCTGTGCATCAGACTGTGTTTCATTTAAGGGATGGGGCATCTCTGTCCTGAGCTCCCACAATTCATATCACAGGAGGCTCAATATGAAGGAGAAAAAGTACTGTGCAAAAACAAAACAAAACAAAAACAACAAAAAACAGAGGGCCTTTTTTGCTGAAAACATCTCAGATTTTGGGAAGGAGAAACAACATTTAGCTTTTCCAGAAGGGAAATCTGCTTAACTAGGATGAAACCAAATATATTCATGCCTAGACATATCATAAAACTTCCATATAGTAAAGAGAAAGACAAAAATTTTGAAAGATTCCACACAATAATGATACATTATATATGCAGAAGCAATCATGAAATGAATGTGGATTCTCATCAGTAAACATGGAGGCTGGAAAGCAATGGAGCCTAATGTATAAAATTGTGAAGGATATAATTCAGAATTTTTATAAGCAAAAATATCCTTCAGGAATTGTAATGGCAAATTTCACTTGTTTGCTTGTATAAATTATTGTGTCCAATTGTTTGGTGAAACACTGGTTATTTGTAAGAATGAAGATATTTTGTAGTTGGGAATTTGCATTACAAAGAGTCAATTGCATCCACTAAGTTTCAAAGGAAGATTGCCTTTAGAAATTTCGGTTATCTCCATAAACAAACAGTTGGAGGTGAGAATTGAGGGTTTTATCACTTTCTCAACATCAATGCAGACTCTTGCTAGAATTTTTAGCCAGCCATTTATCCCCTGGGGAATTCAAACTAAAGATTTCAACATCACCTTATTAAAGAATCCATATAGGAGTTTGCTTTGTGAAGTTCAGATTGCCAGCCTCACTTTTCATTGGGTTAATCTGGAGTGACCAGACTAATACAGGAATGCAGGTGAAATAAAGATATTTTCAGATAAAGTAAACCAAGGGAATTCATTACTAAGATACTTATTGTAAAATATTGGTAAAAAGAAATTATTCAGACAGAAAGAGAATGATATCAGAATGAATTTTGTAATATCATTAATGAAAGAAAGGCAATGGAAATGCTATATCTGTGTCAATCTAATATATGATTCTTCCATCATTCCTTTAATATATTTTGGATGGTAAAGCACACAAATGTAACATTGTTTCATAGGAGTTATAATAGATGCCAATACTAAAACTTAAGACAAATAAAACATAGAGGACTAAAGATATTGATTTCTTCATTTCACTAAAAATGATAAAACATTGATTCTAAGATGACTGAAAATTAATGTGCATTGTTGTGTTAAGCAAAATGTCTAAATATGTTCCTCCATGGATTCTATTCCCTAATTTCCAGATCATGATAATATTATGCGACATCACTTCCATGTTTATTTTATATGACACATTTGACTTTAAAATAGCCCTGCAGTATTCTACAGGGAGATTTTAGTGTTATGTGGGACACGGGAAAATAACTTGATCATGTCAGGGAAACAAGGTGGAATGTGACTAAGGATTATAAGATGCTGATATTTTCCCTTATGTGTGAAGCTGGGAAAGGGAACAAATGTAATTAAATATGTATATAATATCAAACAAAGAATTATACTATCCTTAAAAAAATAGTATTATTTTCTTGAATTATCTGGTGACTTCAATGTAATGTCATGTGCCCCTAAAATCAGAGACATTTCTCTGGCTGGTGGTTGAATAAGATGTCAGAAAGATATGAAATGTGAAAAGGACTCAACACAATGTTGGTGGCTTTGAACATATAAGAAGTTCTGTGAGAAAAATTGCATGTGACTTAAAAATGTCAAGTGAGGGTCTGATTAGAAACCTGCAAGGAAACAGACATTTCAATCTCTGAAAGTAGCTTATGTCAAAAACTTGAATGAAAATGGAAGCAGATTCTTTTGCAGAGTTTTGAGCAAGAAACATAATTCTAAAGACACCTTGATTTTGGCCTTCTGTGATCATGACCAGAAAATTCATCAAAATGATACTTCAACTTTTGACCCTGGAAATTGCAAAATAACAATTTGTTGTGTCATAAGTCACTAGGTTGTGGCATTTTTAAACTAGCAATAGAAATATATATGAGTAACTAAAACAACATGAAAAGTTAATCAAAAATATACAAAAAAATTTTTTCAGATAAAACAATAGACACCGGACAATGTAATACTAAAAGTGGTTCAAATATGGCCAAAGGGAATGAAGAGGAAACAGGAATAAACAATTTTAGGAAAAACAGCATAAAACCAATAACAAAATGTTTGATTAAAACCTAACTTTCCAAAATTGGTTTTAATGCACATTATATATTTAGACTAGTTAAAATGCAGATATTGCAAAAATTGACTTTAAAAATGACCAAAATATAGACTATAGATTTTCATTTGAAATATAGGGATATAAGTAGATTAAAATTAAAATGATTAAAATATAAACCATGCAAACACTATGAAAAAGAAATTTGCATGTCATATTAATATCAGCAAAATAAATATTAGAGAAAGGAAAATTAACATTGACAAAGTGAGATATTATTTTGTGATGAAAATTTAAACGTGAAACATAATTCTCCATGTATAAATAATTAAGAACAACTTCAGAATACATAAAACAAAAACTGACAGAATTGAAAAGCAAAATAGACAAATCCACAGTTATATGTGGGGATTTTAACACTATTCCTTTAGTCATCAATAGAATCAGTATAATAAAGCCCAGAAACCCTATATTAGAACCATAATGCATCATTAACATTTAAGGATCATTTCCTATGAAAACTCATAATAAAATATATTTTATATACAAATGGAACATTCATCAAAATAAACCTACACTTAATAATGAAACAAATCTTCTCAAATATATAAAAAAAGAAAAACACTTATAAAAAGAATTTTCCCAATTGTTAATGCATTTAAATGACATATGAGCAGGAGAAAAATAATAGGAAAACCTCCAAACACTAGAAAATTAAGAAACAGATTCCTATATAATCTTTGGTTTCAAGGTGAAATATCCAGGGAAATAAGAAAATATTTAGAACTGAACAATATGAAAAGAAAGCATGTTAAAATTTGTGACATATTTCTAATTTAGTTTGTGGTGGGTAATTTATAACATTTTATGTATATATTAGGAAATAAGAAATGTCTCAATTAAATGATGTAAATTTCCACATATAGAAACCAGAAAGGAAGAAAAATGAACACTAAAAATTTGGAAAGAAAGGGAATAGTAATTATAGGAACAAAAATCAATAAAATTAAAAGTAGAAAAACAATTGAAGGGAGGATTGTCGAAGATGTTTGAGAAAGAGCCTCCAGGAAACAATCCTCCCATTAAAACCATATTATTGAAATGGCAGGACAGTGTGAATCAAATATTTTAAAATCCAGAGTCTGGCAGAACTTTTTGCAGCACTGTGGACTGCAACTCTTGATGTAAAGACAAAGTCCTCCAAATCCCTAGTGTGTGTCGTCTGATTGATAACGAAGGTTTTTGATTAGTTACTTCAGAATGCTGTGGGTCTTCTCTGAGGGTGACTATTGTTCCAACTTCATTTTGGCAATTGTGGCACAGGAATTTTAAAGGCAGTAAATTGCCTCAAAATTATGAAAAACAGCTAATGGGCTGCATTAATTGCGTAAGTGATAAATAAAGAAATCACCACTTCAATAGCAATAGAAGAAATACTTGCACCTTTATGCATCCCTTCTTCAAACTGTCCTGAATGTTGGATGGAACCAGCCATTGTGGATCCCAAGCCCTGTTCCAGAGAGAGCAATGTGGCTATGTGCACATACTAGGCTGCAAGTGTCAATTCCAATCTATCAAGTGGAAATCTGAGGGAATGAGCTGGAGTACATATCTCAGTCTCATCTTTCTATATTATTCTGAATGAAGAGAAACTGTTTGCCCACGGCTAGGAAAGTGTTAAAAATTATTAAGCCAATGTGGCCTTTGCAAATGACTACCTGCATTAAGTCACACAAGAAAACACCAAGGAGGAAGTGAAAGCCTATTTGAAAGGGAACAGTGGTGGAGCTCATTTGAAATTCTGTAGAAAGTAAGTTTTGGAATTCCTAACACTGCTAACAAGCCCATGCACAGTGAAAGAAGCAATATCCATGGATTCAAGCAGGCTCAATAAAAAAAGAGGATCTTCTAATTTACATTTGCCCAAGGCTGTTCTTCTGGATAGTAGGGCTAACACAGAGGGAGAATACAGCCAAATCAGAATGAATTTGCAAAGACTGCGAAAGGTGATTTTGCTTTGGTTTTTTCCTTTGGATTAGATCCTGGTACTCAAGGAAATTTCTGTCAGATTGTAGTTGGATAAATACTTAAAGAAAAAACAGCTCAGTAACTCAATCCCACAGTTAACACTTTAAAATATTAAAATGTATGCTGTGGAACTGAAATTACAAGACAAAGAAATAGGAAATAATGGACCATCCAAAGGAAGAAGACAAAAACCAGAAATCATCAACAAACAGGACCAGGCTTAGATTTATTGGACAGAGACTTTTAAAAAATTCCCCAGTATGCTTAAAGAAATAAAGGAAAATATGAAGAAACAAAGAATGGATATGAGTAAAATAATAAATGACCAATATGGGACTCTCTATTAATACTCCATAAGATCCAAATAGAAATACAGGAGTTGAGGAACAAAATAATTGAAATGAAAAATATCCTATATGCTTCCATTAGCAGGAGGAATGTGACAGAAGAATCACTGGTTTGGAAGACAAGACAATTGAAACAATTCAGGCTGCTAAGCAAAATGAAAAAAGAATTAAAAAGGAGCAAACAGTGCCTATGAGACCCATGGTATACCATCAAAGTGTAACAAAATATGTCTTATTGGAATCCCAGAAAGAGAAGAAATAAGAAAAAGGACAGAAAGATTATTCAAAGAAATAATGATAAAATGTTTGTCAAATTTCACAAAATATTTGAATAAAGATATTCAAAGGGGCCAGTGAAACCCAATCAGAGTAAACTCAAAGAGAACCATACTCAGACAAAGAGTAATAAGACATTCTAATGCCAAGGACATGGAGATATTTCTTAAAGCCATAAGAAAAAAGCAATGAGCTATATATAATGAAATACTAGTAGATTAACTTCAGATTTCTCATCACAAACCATGGAGGCAAGAAGGCTGTGGTATGAAATATTTAAAGTACTAAAAGAAAATAATGGCCAAATAAGAATTTATATCCAGCAAGACTTTCTTTAAAAAATGTGGAAGAGATTAAGACATTACCCAATAAACAATAGAAGAAGATATTAATCACAAATAGCCCTGACATACAAGCAATACTAAAGGGAGTTATTCAGAATGAAAAGAAAGGACACTAGATATTAGATCATGATAGCATAAAGAAATAAATATCTCTGGTAAGGGTGTTAAATGCAAATGTATAAAAAATGATGAAAAATTGATGGTTTGGGATATATATTTTTCAAATGCAAAATTTGGCACATGACCAGAAAAAAAAGAAAAAGTTTGGGATGGAGGAGTATAGGAACAGTGTTTGTGTATGATATTGAAGTTTTGTTGATATCAAATCAATTATGATTGTTATAGATTTAGGATGTTAAATCTTAACACCATGGTAACCAAAAATATAATATCTGATATATATTCAGAAAGAAATTAATAGGCACACAATATGTTACAATACAAAAACATCAAATAAATATGAGAATATGAAAATAGGTATCAGTGGAAGAATTGAGCATCAAATAACGTATAATGTTTACAAAGACAAAATAGTTGAATGGAAGAAGAATGGCCTGAATTTATTGGTAGTTATTTAAATTTAAATAAATTGAACTCTACAGACAAGAGACAGAGAATGGCAGAATGGATTAAAAAAAAAAAAAGCATGACCAAAACATATGCTGTTTACAAGATACTCACATAAAATTCAAAAACATAAGTAGATTGAAAGTGAAGAAATGGGAAAAAATATATATATATATATATACCATGCAAGTAGTTAGCACAAAAGACCTAGGGTAACTACACCAGTATCAGATAAAATAGTCAAAACTGCCACAAAGTACAAAGAAGGTCATTATCTACTGATAAAGAGATCAATTCCACAAGAAGACAAAATAATTATAAATAGAGGTGTTCCTAAAAGCAGACCTACAAAATATATGAAGCAAATATTGACAGATTTGAAGGGAGAAATAGATGGGTTTATATTCATAGAAGGAATCTTCAATACATCACGTTCAATAATGCATAGAACATCTACACAGAAGTTCAATACGGAAAGAGAAGAATTGAACAATACTCTAAAGCAACTAGCCATACACATCTATATAGAATACTTCACCCAAAAGAATCATAACGCACATTCTTATCTGGTGCACATGGTCCATTCTCTAGGATAGACCATATTTTAGGTCACAAAACAAATCTCAATAAAGTCTGACATATTAACATCCTATAATATATTTTACCTGACAACAATGGATTCAATCTAGAAATAAATATCTGAGGAGAAAAGAGAAATTCACAAATATGTGGAAATTAAACAACATAATTTTATACATTCCAACGGTTAAAGAAGAAATCAAAGGAGAAATGAAAAACTATCTTGAAGGGAATGCAAATGATAATAACACATAAAAAAACATATGTTCTGCAGCAAAGGCCGAGCTGAGAGAAAAATTTATACCATTAAACGCCAACATGAAAAAGGAAGAATGATCTCAAATCAAAGACCTAACTTCATAACAGGACAGTCTTGAAAGGGAATATTAAAATACACCTAAAGCAAACAGAAGGAAGAAAGTATCAAAGATTAAACAGAGAAAAAGAAATGGAACACAAAAGAAACAAAATATAAAAGAATGGCCACCAGAGGTTTTCAGGGAGGAAGAGGGAAGAATAGGTGTAATATGGGGACATTGTTGGACATTGGAATTGTCCTGTATGAAATTGAAATGACAGATACAAGCCATTATATATTTTGTCATAACCTACAAAATTGTGCGGTGTAATGTGTAAAGTATAATGTAAACCATAGTTTACTGTTAATAGCAGTGCTTCAGTATGTGCTCATCAATTGTAACAAATATACCACACTAATGAAAGATGTTATTAATGTAGGAAAGTGTGGGAGGGGGAGTGGTTGGGTATATGGGAATCCTATATAATTTTTATGTAACATTTATGTAATCTAAAGCTTCTTAAAGAAAAATAAAAATAAAAGTAAAAGTAAAAAAAGAGAGAGAATGAACAAAACGAAAATTTGGTTCTTTGAAAAGATCAATAAACTCAACAATATTTTAAATAGACTGACAAAGAAACAAAGAAAGATGTCAAAATTTATTAAAATCAAAAATGAATACCCCAATGATAAAAAAAAGTACTATAGGAGGATAATATGAACAATGGTACACCAACAAAGTAGAAAAACAAGATGAAATGGATAAATTCTTAGAAACACACAAAATCCCTAATCAAATCCTGAAGAAATAGAAGATTTCAGCAAACCAGTAAACTAGTAAAGAGAGTGAATCAGCAATCAAAAAAACTTGCAGTTATGAAAAACCTGTTGACTTCACAGGTGAATTTTGTCAAATATTTCAAGAAGAATTAGCACCATAACTTCTCAAACTCTTTCAAAAAATTTGAAGAGATAAGAACTCTATACAAGTTATTCTATGATGCTATCACTTTCATACCACTTAGATAAAGAATCCACATAAAAAAAAAACTACAGAAACTCATGTATGAATATAGATGCAGGAATTATCAACAAAATATTAGCAAAGAAAATCTAACAGCACATCAAGAGATTTATACACCGATGTCAAGTGGTATTTATCCCAGGTGTGCATGGGTGTTTCAACAGAAGAAAATCAATTATTGTGATATACTGCATTAACAGTAAGAAAGGCAAAACAACACATGATTCTCTTAAATGGTGCAGAAAAATCATTTCAGAAAATTCAGCACTCATTGTTGATAAATCACTTAGAAATTTAGAAGAAAGCAAACATTCAATAAGATAAAGGGCACTTATGAATAACCCAAAATGAACCTCATTATCAAAGGTAAAAGATGGAGATTTCTCTAAGTTCAGAAACAATAGAAGGATGCCAACTGTCACCACTGTTATTAAACATCATAAAAGTAGTTCTATCCAGAGCAAATTGACCTGAGAAAAAACCAGCATTCAAATTTGAAAGAATGAAATGAAACTTTCCCTTTTTGCAAATGACATGTTCCAATATAGAGAAAATGCTGAAACACCCATAACAAAGCTAGCAAAGCTAATAAACAAATTCATTTATTTTAGCAGGATTTTGTAGTTTACTGTAAAAAAATCCTTTACATCCTTGGTTAGATTTATTGCTAGATATTTGATTTTTTTAATTTGCTATTAAAAGTGATGGGATACAAGATCAACCCACAAAACTAGTAATGAAATTCTGAAGACAAATTGAGAAAAGTTAAAAACTTATGTTCATCAAAGTAATTTATCCTGAAAGTGAAAAGATAACCTTCACAATGAGAAAAAATATTTAGAAACCACATATCTGATCATGGTTAGTATCCAAAATATATAAAGAAACCCTACAACTAAAAAACAAAACATAAACCCCCATTAAAAAAGGGTCAAAAGCAACTGAAAAGATTTTCAAAATCATTAGCCATAAGGGAAATGCATATCAAAATCACAATGTAATACCATTTCTTCCCCATTAGTAGGGCTACTATTAAAATCATGGAAAATTACAAGGGCTAAAAAGGAAATGGAGTAAATCAGTCTTGGTGGGAAAGTAACAGAGTACAATCAGTGTGCAAGACACTTTGGTGGTAGCCCATAAAGTTAAGTATAGAATGGCCATATCCTCCAACAAACCCATTTCTATGTACATACTCAAAGAAATTGAAAGCAGGGACTCACAGATATTTGCACAGCTGTGTTCATAGAGGCATTATTCATAATTCACAAAAGATGGAGCAACCCAATTGTCTTTCAACCAATGAATGGACAAACAAAATGTGATATATACATGAAAGAAATATTATTCATCTATTAAAAGGAATGAATTTCTAATACATGTAATAACATGAATGAATCTTGAAGACATCATATTAAGTGAAATAAGCCAGAAATAAGAGCAATTATTTTTTGTATCACTAATATTTTTTCAAGAATAGCAGGGAGCCATGTAAAATGACAGCTTCTCACAAAACTGACAGGGATACATCAGGCGCCCCCCCCCAAAAAAAAGACTTGGATAAGTCCAGTTTAGCAAGAGAAGGAGCATTTTATAGAGGGCTTACATGGAGCCTCACCCTTGATAGTCTAGAGGGGATTCCTCTCTCTCAGAGAGACCAAGGCTGGTCATGGCCTAAATAGTCATCTGTAGTGACAGGGATAGAGTGTGGCAATTCTGAGATTCAAGCTGCATTTTCCACAGTAAGAGGAGTCTTTTATACTATATGTCTATGTGCAGATTGGGAGGGCACATGAGGGGGGAAGATGATTAACAAGTACAGTGCTCAGGACAGATAATCAAGGACCAGACATTCACAGTGTTTCTCAGCAGGGCAGAAGTTACACTTTCATAGTAACTACTAAAAAGAGCATTTACAATGTTTGTCAGTAGAGCTGAAGTGGCATCTTTATACTAATTACATAAGGGATTTATGGATACAAAGGTGGACAAGCAGTTCACATATCTGATTACTCTTAGAGTTTCTGGGAAAGAAGTCTAAGCATACAAGTTGTTATTTCCAAGCTCACAAACAGTTTATTTCTCTAGGCTAGCCTTGTAACTATTAAGAAATGTAATGCTGCTGTGACTAGAAGGGGAAAAAACTGGAAGGGTTATGGGGAAATGCAAAGCCATATATGATACAGGCTATGAAATATTTAGAATATGCCGAATCTTTCAGCCAGAAATTAAATATAGTTTACCAGGGCCTGGGTGGTTGTGTGGAATGGAGAATTAATGCTAAATTGTACAGAGTCTCTGTTTGGGTTGATGGAAAGTTTTGTTAATGGATGGTGGTGATTGTGCCCAACATTTTCATAGTCAATAGCAGCACAGAATTATATCTTTCAACTTGGTTTAAAGGAAAAAGTATAGTTTTTTATATATGTTGCTAGAGAAAAAACCCACAAAGTTCTCTACAGTACAAACAGTGGCCCTCAGTTAAAGCATGCACTATGGTTAATAGTATAATTTTTAAAATGTCTTTCATCATTTGTAATATATGTACAACACTAATGCAACATGTTAATGAAAAGGTGGTATATGGGAACTCAGTATTTTATGCATTATTTATCTGCAAACATACAACCTGTCTTAAAAAAAAAATTTAGTAAATGGCAAGATACATTGAGTTTATGGACTGCATGAGTCATCCTTCTAGAGGTGCCAGTTTATAGATTATCTATGCATTTATCAGTATTCTAGCAAAAAACACCATCAGACTTTTTAGATATAGGTAAGATTTAAAATAAGATTTAAAATTTATGTGGGCAAGAGGAAAAGCTAGATGAGACAAAACAATTTTGAAAAAGAAGAAGAAATTTGGGTCAATCACACTATACTACTTGAGGACTTAATCTAAGGGTAAGATTTTTAGTATTAAAAATGAATAAACAAATACATGATGGACACATATAGATTCTATAAACCTTTACAAAAATGATCATTTGCTTTTTGATAAACACATAAAAGCTATTTAATAGAAAAGTATAATATTGTGAAAAATTAATGTGGGAAAATTCAGACTTCTATATGAAAAAGAGGATCTTTGACATATCACCATTCAGTATATAAAAATTAACTCTGAGAGTGAAATTGTAAGGCTATAATATTTTAAAATTTTATTTAAGTATATCATTCATACATAAACATACATAAACAATAAGTGTATAGTAAAAGTTGTATACTTACAAAGCAAATACGCATAACATCCTACAGGGGTCCAATATATCAACCCACCACCAACACCTTGCATAATTTGCTACAAATTGTGATAGAATATTGTCAAAGTCTTATTTCTAATTATAGTTCTTATCTTACATTTGGTGTATTTTCCCCTCAACCCACACTATTATTATTTTTTTAAATATATTTTTATGACAGGGATGCAAACTTAAAAAACAATCATGCACATTTGAAGAATTCCAAACAACACCTCTCTATCAACACACCACACCATGATGGAATATTTGTTACATATCATGAGATATCCTCAGATGATTACAAGGTCCACAGCATACATTTGGCACACTTTTTCCATACTTCCCCATTATCAACACAGTACACCTCTGGCATAGATGCATGATTATTACCTTATAACTGTTAACCAGGGTCCACAGGTCACTCTAGTTGTATTTTTCCTGTGCTTCTCCACATTCCCACCACCCTGCAATAGTGAAGTACATCTGCTCTATCTTACAAAGTTGACTCTTGCATCTGTTCCATCAACCACAATTTTCATCCACTTCTGTGTTTACTGTGCTATGTAGTCCCTAGATTACTCTCTAGCTTTCTGTCAATTGGTATTTACATCCCTACACTATGATTTTCAGCCACATTTCCATTTATAAACCAGCTGTTACTCACTGTAATGTGTTACCATCAACTCTGTACATTTCCACACTTTTACAGTAATGTTAATTAAAACTTCTGCATACATTAAACCTCAGTAGTCCATCTCAGTCCTCCTCTTATTTTCATTAAGTATCCCACACCTATCACCAGATTTTGAAGGTATCTTCCTACATTTTATTCTAGAAGATTTGTGATTTTTGCTTTTATATATTTTTTTCTATTTTGAGTTAATTTTTTATAAGGTTTGATATAGGGGTCCTCTTTCCTTCTATTGGCTATAGATATCCAGTTCTCTCAGTACCATTTGTTGAATGGACTGCTCAGCCCTAGCTGGGCAGGTTTGACAGACTAGTTAAAAATCACTTGACCACATGTTTGAAGATCAGTATCTGAACAATCAATTCAGTTCCATTGTCTGTGTGTCTGTCTTTAAGCCAGTACCATGCTGTTTTTACCACTGTAGCTTGGTAATAAGATTTAAAGTCCAGAAATGAGAGTCCTCCAGCTTTGCTTTTCATTTTTAAGATATTTATGGCTATTCAGGACACCTTACCATTCCAAATATGTTTGGTAATCATGTATTCCCTTTATTAAAAAAATGCTGGTAAAATTTTTATTGGGATTGCATTGAACCTATATATCAATATGAGTAGAATTGACATCTTAATGATATTTAGTCTTCTAATTCATGAGACTGGAATGATCTTCCAATTACTTGATCTTTTTTTATTTACAATGAGTTGTAGTTTGCTGAATACAAGTGTTTTACATTGTTTGTTAAGTTTATTCCTCAATATTTTGGGTTTTTTCTGCATTTTATTTTCAACACCCTTTTGACACTTTTAGTTCCTTTTATTAATATAATCTTCATTTCTAGACTCTCTTCCAGGCCCCTCTATAATTTGTTGTCTCAACTCTTTTATGTCATATGAAGGATTACCTTGTTCCTTTAACAGGGCCATATCTTCCTGTTTCTTGGTGTGGACTGTAATTTTTTGTTGGTGTTTTGGCATCTGCCTTACTACAGTATTTATTCTGTGTGTAGTTTCTCTCTTTAGTTTAGGGCTTTCATGCCCTCTTCTCCTTGCCTTTTGTGTAGTAGGAGCCAAGGACATAGTTGGTGCTGTAAGCTGTGGAGGCTCACCTGCCCAGACTGCCCCAGGGACTGATGAATTTTCTCCCATCTTTCTCCTTTGCCAGGGCTCAGGAGAAACCACAGCCTTGTGTAATAATCCAAGTTATGTAGGCCTAGACTGTAGCTGTCCTGAGAGACTGATGAAGCTTCACATCCCTTTTTCCCCTGCCTGGGTGGGAATGATGCTATAAGTGTGAGCAGCAATCTATGCTGTGTGGGTCCAAAATGACCACAGTTGCCCTGGTAGACTTCTGACTATTCAATCTGTGCCAGCTGAATGTACCTCCAGTTACCTGGAGGGGCTAGGGGCAGAGTTCACCATTTTCCTCTCTGCTAGAGGTGGGACTGATGCTTAGCTTAGGGCTGCTGCATGCCAATCTAGGTGAAAGAAACCAGTCTCTACCATCACTGTGATTTTCAGTCAGCCTTGCTTCCCCTCATGATGGGGTTGAAGTAAAAATGGTGGCTACCCAGCCTCTTCCTGACATGGACAGATTCAAACATTAGCTGTTCTTATGGTTTTACTTAAGACAGCTGAATTGACTAATCAGTAGCTGGAACTGGTGGCCAACTGTCTCTTCCTCCCCTGGTTTTGGGAAATGTAGCTTCCAACTCCAGCCACAGACTAGCTCCTGAGGTGGCTTGTGCTACCAGAGTAAGATGGTCAATGACCTCCACAACATGACCTGTATTTTCCTGTGGATGCTGGCACAGGTCCCCCAGCTTTCTCCCTGCTGGAGGTGGGCCTGGGGCTTGTGCTAGACCTGAAATCTGATCTGGATGGAAAGAAGGTGGCCCCTACCAGAAGTGTGATTATTCCACTTACCTTTGTGCCAGGGGCAGAGTTAAAATGGTGGCTACAGGCTTCTTTTTGTCTCGGACAAGTTTAAACTTTAGGTGTTCTTATGATTATACTTTAGGCAGCCGAATTTGCTAATCAGTAGCTGAAGTTAGTGCCCAACTGTCTCTTCCTCCCCCATTTTTGGGAAGTGGAGCTTCCAATTCCAGCCAGGGAACAGCTCTCAAGGTGGCTTGTGCTGCCAGTGGAGGATGGTCATCTGCCTCCAGGATGTGGAGGGCTCTACTTATGAATCTTTTCTGCAGATAGGCACTCTCTTCCTTCCACTTTTTCAAGGATGTAGCAGGATGCTCTTATGGCCTTCTGGAACTCCCAAAGAGGAGTTTTAGATAGCTCTGCTAGATTACTAAGTGCCCTGTAGCATGAGCTGACTCTAAGAGCTCCTTACTCTGCAGCCATCTTGTTGGTTGTCTTCTTAATTTTTCAAGGTTATAACATTTTAGAAGAAAAAATAGAGGAAAATCTTCATGAATAGGATTAGGGAAAGAGTTCTTAGAAATGGAAAAAGAAGCACAATCCATGAAGGGGACAAATAATATATTACACTTCATTAAAAAAAAAAAAAGAAAAACCAAAATTGTCAAAAGACAATGAAAAGATAAGCTATACATATATACAGATAAGTAGAAAATATTTGCAAATCACATAATTGATGAAGGACTTCTACACAGAATATATAAAGAACACTTAAAACTCAAGAAGAAGAAAATAAACAAAACAATTAAAAATGGACAGACAATTCACAAAGAAGACAAAAGATGGAAAATAGTCACATAAAAAGATGTTTGACATAAGTAGCCATTATGGAAATTCAAATTTAAATTAACTTGCGATACCATGCCTGTTTCAATTTTCCTGATTGCTTAAGAAAATACCTTGCAATGGGTTTGCTTAAAAAATTGGAATTTCTTAGCTCATATTTTTGAAGTTGAGATAAGTCCAAATGGAGACATCATCTGGTTGATGCTTTCTTCCCAAAGACTGGCATTCTTTGGGGTTGGCTGCAGATGATTCTTGGTCCTTGGTTTCTCTGTCATATAGCAATGCACATGGCAACCTGTCCTGGTTTCTCCCTTCTCTTCCACTTTCCATTGACCTTCAGCTTCTTGCTTCAATTAGCCTTCTATATGTCTGAATTTCATTCGGTTTATAAAGACTCCAGTAATAGGCTAAAGACCAATCCTGATTGAGCTGGGCCATACCTTAGCTCTAGTAACCATATTAAAAAGACCCAATTACAATTGGCTCACCCCCATAGGAATGGATTATGTTTAACTACATGCTTTACTTTTGTAGATAGCTCAAAGCTACCACAGTTTACTCCTTGGACACACTAAAAATGTATATTCTTTCCACATTCCTTCCATCACAACATACCAATAGCCTTAACATATTTCAGAAACAATACAATGTATGTACAAAGTCTCATCAAAATCAGTTATGGGTATGGTCTTTCCTGGGTCATAATTGCCCTCTTTCTATGAAGTCTAAAAAACAAGTTATCTGCTTCCAAAATACAGTGGAGAGACAGGCTTAGGATAAACATTACCATTCTAATAGGGATAAATTGGAAGAAAAAGAAGAATCACAGGTCCTGAACAATTCCCAACCATTACAGCAAACTCTATAATATTTCCAGTTCTGTGAGTCATCTATGAATTGATGCTTTGTTAGCCTGGCTTGATGGACTGGCACCCCTACTCCTTCTTATCTGAATAACTGCATTTCAAATCCTTACTTCCACTGAAATGGCTGGCTATATCCATGTTCACTGAAAGAACCTCATGGTTTATTCTCTAAGGACTTGCTTTATGGAAGCTTACAAAGCTCCTGATACAGCCACTTCTAGCGTTACTCTGAAATCACACTATCTGGAAACACTTAGAATTTTCCATACCATCAATTTCTGGTATATATGGGCTTAAAATTTCTTTGCTCAGTGTATTCTTTTCCTTTCACATTTTACTAAAAGCTGCCAGAAGAAACCAGACTACATCTTCCACACTTAGCTTTTATATCTCCTCAGCTAAACATCCAAATTCATCACTTTCAAGTTATGCCTTCCATTCAAGATAAGAGCTCAATTTCACTGAGTTCTCTGCCACTTTATAAACAAGATCACCTTTATATCAGTTTCCAATAGCACATTTATCATTTATTTCTGAGGCTTCATGGAAGTACCTTTACCAATCATATTTCTATCACCAACCTCTTCAAAGCAATTTAGGCTTTATGTATACAACAATTCTTCCAGCCTCTATCCATAACTCAATTCCAAAGCCTTTTCTACATTTTTTGCATTTGCCTTGATTGCACCCCATTCTCCTGATACCAAAATCTCTGAGTTTCCTAGTCTATTCAAGCAAATACCTTACAATGAGTTGGTTTAAATAATTAGTATTTATTAATAAATGCTTTTGAGGCCAGGAGATATCCAAATCATGCAATCATCTTGCAATGATTTTTTTCCCTCAAAGACTGGATTTCTTTTGGGCTGGCTGCTAGTGATCTTTGGTGCTTGGATTTTCTGTCACATAATTAGGTACATGGTGGCCTATGCTGGCCATTCTGTTTTCTTCTTTGTTCTGTTGATCTTCAATTCCTGCTTCTCATGGCTTTCTCTCTGCCTGAAATTCATTCTGTTTATAAAACACTGTAGTATAACAATTTATAGCTATCCTGATTGAATTGGGCCACACCTTACCTGAATTAACCTCATTAAAAAGTTCTTTGGGGACCAAGATGGCGTCGTTCTAGGTGGGTACTCATGATCCAGATCTCTGGGGAAGGCCAAATGTGGACATGGTCCTGCCCGAGGGTCTGTGCTTTGGGCAAATGGAGTGAGAAGCTTGGTTCATCTAGCAGATGGCCAATCGATGACGTGGAGTGATTGGTGGAGATTCGTGAGTTCTGAGCCTGCCTGTGGTGGTCAACACAGACAGCTGAGCCCCGCCCACACAGAAAACGGCTGGCTGGAGCCGCAGATCCTACATCCGTGACTCCTGCTGCCTGCTGGTGTGTGGGAGCATACTCTGAGGGAGGGAGGGCTCTGACAGAAGGTGGAGAGGGGTTTAAATTCTGTGGATTTGGCTGCCTGGACGCCCTCATAGCTTTAAGGAACAGATAAGCCAGCTCAAAACAATGCCAGGTTGAGGGGAGAGGCAAAACTGCTGAGCAAACTTGTTTTACCCAGCTGCCCGCTGATACTAACGCTTGACCCCAGAGAGGGCGTAGTCAGCCAATTTTATCACTCTGTACTGACAAGCATCAAAGCTTCAGACCTACTGGGGAGGTAAGGAAGTGAGTAGGGCTTGATTTGTTTCCACGACCCTATTTAGGGCCCCCTCGGTGAAGGGGGTGATCTAGCAGAGGACTCCTTTGTGTCCCTTATACCCCCCCCAAAAAAAGAAAAAAAAAAAAAGAGAGTCACTTTAAAACATGAATTCCTGTTCCTAATTTAGTATACTCCTAAAAATCGGCCTTAATACCTACAGATAGAACACTGAAGTGTAATTGATAAACACAAGCAGGCTATGAAGATCCACAAGTACACTAGAAGGAACACTTCCTCTTTAGCTTTGTTTGACTGCTTGCTGGTGTGATTGTTTGGCTTTTCTATGTTTATTTATTGTCTCTTGCTTTTCTATCCTCTTTCCTCCCACTTCTTTTTCCTTTCATTTTTAAAAATTAGGTGCTGCTAGCTTGTCTCTTCTTTGCTGTGCTTCTTCCTCAGTGATTTCCCATTCTCTGTATTTACTGATATTGCATCACAAGCTTTCTCCTATCCTTCCCTCATCTCTCTGCCTTCTGCTTTCTGTTGTGGTTCTTAGACATCATGCTTTTTCATTAGCCCACAACTTAAGGGTGTCAACCTCTATACTATCTAATTTGTTTTCTTCTTTTTTTAATTAATATTAGCCTTTTCCTTTTAGCCTTTTCTTTACTCTTTCTCTCCCTCCTCATCATTCTAGCCTTCTAAATCTTTATATATATATTCCTTTATTTGGTATCCCAGCTCATTTTAGGTATTCCACTTTTTTTCCTATTACTCTACACTGCATAACCAAGGTGAATACTCATTTCACTAAGTCCTATTTGGCCTCCCTACTAACTTTCATTACTATTACTATTATCCTTTTTCTGTTCTCACATCTTTCGATTCCTCTGGCACTCATCTTTTCCCTTCAAGGTAACATAGAAAGAAGCAAGGAAACAAAATAAGAAGAAAAAGTGTCAAAGAGAAAACTTTACACACACACAGAACCACCAGCTAAATAAAACTCTAGAGAAGAGACAGAAGCTAATAAATTGAATAAATCAATCAAGGTAAAATGATGACTAGAGGGCAACAAAAAATTACAAACCACACTGAGAAACAGGAAAACATGGACCACTCCAATGAACAAACTAAAATCCAGGAATATATGCAGTACATTGAAAAACTAATCAAAGATTCCCAAACAAATATCATGAATCATCTTAATGAAGGGAAGAAAGAGATTAAGGATATGAAGAAGACACTGAGAAAACATACTGAAGAAATTGTACACATACACAAAAATATAACGGATATGATGGTGATCAATGGCACAACCCAAGAAATAAAAAAGATGCTGGAGTCACATAACAGCAGATTTGAGCAGGCAGAAGAAAGAATTAGTGATGTGGAAGACAATACAGCTGAAATCAAACAGATAGTCAAACAGATAGAAAAAAAAATAGAAAAAATCCAGCAGGGACTCAGGGATTTAACTGACAACACAAAACACGCAAACATATGCATCATGGGCATCCCAGAGGGAGAAGAGAAGGGAAAGGAATCAGAAGGAGTGTTGAAGGAAATAATGGCTGAAAACTTCCCAACCCTATTGAGAGAGATGGATGTACCGATCCAGGAAGCAAAGCGGGCTCCAAACAATATAAATCCCAACAGGCCCACTCAAAGACATATACTTGTCTAAATGTCCAATGCTCAAAACAAACAGAAAATACTCAAGGCAGCAAGAGAAAAGAAAACCATCACATACAAGGGAAGCACAATAAGATTAAGTGATGATTTCTCATCTGAAAGCATGGAGGAAAGAAGACAGTGGTATGACATAGTCAAAGTATTAAAAGAAAAAAGTTTCCAACCACGAATTCTCTATCCAGCAAAACTGGCATTCAAAAATGATGCAGAGTTCAAAATATTCACAAATAAACAGAATTTAAGAAAGTATGTCAATAAGAAACCAGCACTTCAAGAAATACTAAAAGAAGTTCTACAAGTTGAAAGGAAAAATCAAGGGAGAGAGAGTTGGAGGAGGGTTTAAAAACATCTAAAAAGAAAAAAAACAGAAACAAAACAACATATGACATACATTAATCCAGAGAAAATATGGCTGAAGTAAGAAATTCATTGCGAGTAATAACATTGAATGTTAATGGATTAAATTCACCACTCAAGAGACACAGATTAGCAGAATGGATAAAGAAACATGATCCATTTATATGCTGTCTACAAGAAACCCACCTTCGACCCAGGGATTCCAGGAGGCTGAAAGTAGAAGGCTGGAAAACAATTTTACAAGGTAACAATAGCCAAAAAAGGGCAAGAGTAGCTATACTAATATCAGACAAAATAGACTTAAATGCAAAACTATTGAAAGAGACAAAGATGGACACTATATATTAGTAAAAGGGGGAATCTCTCAAGAAGAGAGAACAATCATAAACATTTATGCACCTAATCGGGGTGCCTCAAAATATGTGAGGCAAACTCTGGAAAAGCTAAGTGGAGAAATAAATGTCTCTACAATTATAACAGGGGACTTTAATACAACATTGTCATCATTAGAGTTTCTAGACAGAGAATCAATAAAGAAACAAAGACTCTCAACAATACATTGGAGGACCTGGACTTAATAGACATATACAGAATACCACACCCAAATACAGCAGGATTTATATTCTTCTCGAGTGCACATGGAACTTACTCTGAGATAGACCACATGCTAGGCCACAGAACAACTCTCAATGAATTCAGAAAGATTGAGATTATACAAAGTAATTTCTCTGACCACAACGGAATGAAATTGGAAATCACTAAGGAACAGAGAAACAGGTTAGGCACAAGGATATGGAAGTTAAACAACACACTCTTAGACAAACAGTGGGTCAAGGGGGAAATCTCAAAAGAAATCAGCAACTACCTGGAAACTAATGAAAATGACAACACAATGTATCAAAACCTATGGGATGCAGCGAAAGCAGTCCTGAGAGGGAATTTCATAGCCATAAATACATATATTAAAAAAGAAGAAAGAGCTAAAATTGAAGACATAACGGCACACTTGGAGGAATTAGGAAAACAACAGCAAACTAAATCTAAAGGAAGTAGAAAGAAGGAAATTACAAAGATCAGAACAGAACTAAATGAAATTGAGAATAAGAAAGCACTAGAAAAAATAAACAAAACCAAAAGCTGGTTCTTCGAGAATATCAATAAAATTGACAAAACGTTAGCCAGGCTAACAAAGAAAATGAGAGAACTGATGCAAATAAACAAAATAAGAAATGAGCAAGGGGATATCACTACTGACCCCACCGAAATAAAGAATATCATAAGAGGATACTTTGAAAAATTATATGCCAACAAGAATGATAACTTAGAGGAAATGGACAAGTTTCTGGAAATGCACAAACAGCCTACATTGATGAGAGAAGAAATCGATGAAATCAACAGTCCAATTACAGGTAAAGAGATAGGCTCAGTCATCAAAAACCTCCCAACTAAAAAAGAGATAAGGACCAGATGGCTTCACAGCTGAATTCTACCAAACATTCTGAAAAGAGCTAACACCAATTCTACTTAAGCTCTTTCAAAAATAAGAAGTAGAAGGAATATTGCTTAACTCATTCTATGATGCCAAAGTTACCATCATAACAAAACCAAAGATACCACTAGAAAGGAAAATTACAGACCAATTTCTCTAATGAACCTACATGCTAAAATTCTCAACAAAATACTTGCTAATCACATTCAACAACATATCAAAAGGATTATACACCATGACCAAGTGGGCTTCATCCCGGGTATGCAAGTATGTTTCAATATAAGAAAATCAAACAATGTAATACACCACATAAAGAAACTGAAAGAAAAAAATCACATGATCTTCTCTATAGATGGAGAAAAAGCATTTGACAAAATACAGCACTCTTTCCTCATAAAAACACTGCAAAAGATAGGTATAGAAGGAAACTTTCTGAATATGATAAAGGGTACATATGAAAAACCCAAAGCTAACATCATCTTCAATGGTGAAATCCTAAAAGCCTTCCCTCTGAGATCGGGAACAAGACAAGGATGCCCACTATCAACACTCCTATTTAACATTGTCCTAGGAGTACTTGCTCGAGCACTGAGGCAAGAAAAGGATATAAAAGGCATCCAGATTGGAAAAGAAGAAGTAAAAATGTCATTATTTGCAGACGACAAGATCCTATACATAGAAAGCCCAGAGAAATCTACAAAAAAGCTTCTAGAACTTATAAAGGAGTTCAGTAATGTTGGAGGTATAAGATCAATGCTCAAAAATCAGGAGCATTTCTGTACACCAATACCAAGTAATCGTAGGAGGAAATCAAGAAAAAAATGCCATTTACATTAGTAACTAAAGGAATCAAATACCTAGGAATAAATTTAACTAAAGATGTAAAGGACTTATATACAGAAAACTACAAAACACTGTTAAAGGAAATAAAAGAAGACTTAAATAAATTGAAAAATATTGCCTGTTCATGGATAGGAAGACTAAACATCATCAAGATGTCTATCCTACCCAAACTAATGTACAGATTTCATGCAATCCCAATAAAAATCAACACTATATTTTCTAAGGACCTGGAAAAACTAACCACAAAATATATTTGGAAAGGTAAGAGGCCCCGAATTGCCAAAGACATATTGAAAAAGAAAAATGAAGTTGGAGGTATCACATTACTGGACTTTAAAGCATATTACAAAGCTACAGTGATCAAAACTGCATGGTATTGGCACAAGGATAGACCAGCTGACCAATGGAATCGAATTGAGAGTTCTGATATAGATCCTCGCATATACAGTCATCTGATATTCAACAAGGCTACCAAGCCCACTCAGTTGGGAGAGAATTGTCTCTTTAACAAGTGGTGTTTGGAGAACTGGATATCCATTTTCAAAAGAATGAGAGAAGAATACCACCTCACACCTTATACAAAAATCAACTCAAGAAGGATCAAAGATCTAAATATAAGAGCCAAAACCATAAAGACCTTGGAAGATAATGTAGGAAAGCATCTACAAGACATTGTAATAGGAAATGGTTTCATGAACTTCACAGCCAAAGCACGAGCAGCAAGTGAAAAAATAGATAAACGGGATCTCCTCAAAATTAAAAACTTCTGCAACTCAAAGGAAGTTATTAAGAAAATAAAAAGGCAGCCTACACAATGGGAGAAAATATTTCGTAACCATATATCTGATAAAAGCCTAATATCCTGCATATATAAAGTAATCCTACACCTTGAAAATAAAAAGACAAACAATCCTTTTAAAAAATGGGCAAGTGACCTGAAAAGACACTTCTCCAAGGAAGAAATACAAATGGCTAAAAAGCACATGAAAAAATGCTCGGCATAGCTTGCTATCAGGGAAACGCAAATCAAAACTACAAGGAGATACAATCTTACACCCATCCGAATGGCAGCTATTAAAAAAACAGCAGACTCTAAATGTTGTAGAGGATGTGGAAGAATAGGAACCCTCCTCCACTGCTGGTGGGATTGTGGAATGGTCCAGCCACTGTGGAGGACAGTTTGGCGGTTCCTCAGAAATCTAACAATAAATCTTCCATATGATCCAGCGATTCCACTGCTGGGTATATACCCAGAAGAACTGAAATCAAAGACATGAACAGATATATGCACTCCAATGTTCATAGCGGCATTGTTCACCATTGCCAAAAGTTGGAATCAGCCCCGGTGCCCATCAATAGATGAATGGATAAGCAAAATGTGGCACATACTTACAATGGAATATTACTCAGCTGTAAGAAGGAATAAAGTGCTAACACATGGAATAACGTGGATGAATCTTGAAGATCTTATGTTGAGTGAAGCAAGCCAGGCATTGAAGGATGAACAGTATATGACCTCACTGATTTGAACTGAGGAAAGAGAACATTCTCTAAGAAGCATTGTCTGAAAGATAGGTTAACAAGGGAGAGAAAGAGAAGAGTAGGCAGTGAGCCATCACCCATATGGACATAATCTATGGTAAAGGGATAGAGTATAGTTGCATATTGAAGGATAGGACAGATGGGTAGTGATATTACTGGGTTTGGTGGTGCAGGGTTGACAGATGTGTAGATTAGGAAGGGCATGTAACTATGAA
>JAQZBX010020661.1:7492-32930 GCA_029593785.1 Cabassous unicinctus
TCCACTCGCCTCTCATATGCTTTTAAAGCAGTGCTTCTCAACATTTACTGTGCATCACATCACCTGAGGATTTGTTTTAAATGAAGATTCTGATCCAAAAGCTCTAGAGTGGTGCCCAAGAATCTGCATTTCTAGCAAACTCCCAAGTGATGTTGATGCCACTGGCCCTAGACTGAGAACCACACTTTTATTAAGTATTAAAGCGTCAGAGCTGTTTCTCAAACTTTGCCACACATGGGAGTCATCTGGGAAACTTTAAAAGCTACTGATGCTAGAATTCCTCACAGCATCCCCTCCCCCTGGAAATATTCTGATTTAATTGGTAGGGGGTGAGGTCTGGGCATTGGGGTTTTCTAGAATTCCCCAGTTGGTTCTAATATATAGAAAAGTTTGAGAAGCACTATCTATAGAGAACCAGTCCACAAACCTCTCCTAGATTGTTGATTCCCTCTGGCCAGTGCTGGGTCTGCCACAGATGGAAATCTGCCCCCAGCCAAACAGAACTGGCCCAAGGTTTTTTGCCCAAATCCAGTTATGTTATCCAGGATTTATAAAATTAGGACTCTGAGACACTGATTATTCCTTAACACAGAATAGCGGGTGAGGTAAATCTGGAGTGGCAGCTGTTTTCTGGCATATACTTGAGAAGCAGAAGTAGTAGTCAATTTGTATTGAGACTGAAGAATGAAGTCAAACAAACAAGAAGCAACTGAATTGAGGTGATCGTGATGCCCTGGGTTTTGTTCATATCCTTTTGAGATCCAGTTATATTTCCCACAAAATATTTCTGCATCAGAAGAAACTCTCATTTGGGGGTTAAGCTAGATTTTGCTATTAAGTGATTCTTGACTAAAATAATAACTGATCAATTTAAGCAACAGGGTTTGAAAGACTCACTGATTAATAAATTAAAAAGAAATACATCTACCAATATTTTCATAGAAATATATTGCAAAAGTAGCATCTTTGCTGAAAAAAAAATAGGAAGGAGAATTTCTGTAGGGGGAAGGATGCTAAGAAAAGGGGCAACTTCATCTTTCCTGATGACACCTGACCATTTTTATTCCACTACTATAGTGCATCATTCTCAATTTTTTGAACTTCTCCAAAGAGACACTGCAAGTGTAAGTAAATGATAATCTGAAGAGCAAGGGAGTTTATAAGATCAGCGTTTCAACTTCATTTGGTACTCTGACTTCTTATGTTAAGAAGTGGAGTTGCATGAATAGATTTCCCTAATGAAGTATGTTCATGCCAAAGCAGCTGGAACTACCTGGCAAATTAAAACTGTGACAAGTGAGATTTGGTGATATGAATGAGTGCTTAAACAATAATTATGCACTTATTATGTTCTCAGCCTATGGTAGATAATTTGCTGAGATGAAAATGATATGTAGGATATGACCCTAAACTTTGAGGAACTTCAAACACAGTTTCTTTCACTTCGGCATCATTTTATAAGTGCTGCTATACTGGAATAAGAACTCCGGATTCAAAGCCTGATTGTCTACATTCAAATTCTATCTCTGCCACTTTCTAATTTGTGACACTGGGGAAGTTCCGTAGACGCTCTGAGTTTCCGGGTCTGTATCTGTGAAATGGGGATTGTAAAGGCATCTATCTCATACTGATTCTGAAAAAATTAAGTGATTTCAATTAAAGGGCTTGAAATAGTACCTTGCTTATGGTAACTAATCAACAATTTTTAAATATTATTATTATTGTGACTATTACTGTTATTTTTATCCCCAGATCTGTATTTTCTTCTATTCCCAGCTAGAATGCTGACTCTTTAAAAATTGGCTTTATGACTTTTAATCTTTCACATTATCCCACAGCATCTCATATTGGCCTCAAGATCCAGGAGAAGCAAAATATTAACTCATTTGCATCATTTGGGTCTTTAATTATTATTGCTATTAGGCCTCACATGAAATAGTATCAGACAAATGCCATATTTCTTTCTTTCACTTAAGCATTTTTTTAAGAAAAATATTCATGCAAATGACATTTGTAGTACAGAAATCTTATTGGAGTATTTTCATGAATACTGTCTCATTACTGACATAGTTCCATAAATTGATGGATTAAAGTCAACTTTGAACAACACCCAATGTACAGATTATTTCAGTCTCATATTTTTAATCCCAACTCTTACAAAGTAAAACTGATGTGGAATTAATTACAGATGATGAGAATGGTGCCTGGAAAATTGGCTAAAATGGTTTGAGTGCAAAGCTACTTTATTATAAAAGTTTTATATTAAAGTAAAATAAAACCAAATAACCTGATGCAACCAGGGATATTTCATTTTAAATTATATTCTAAAATTCCCCATCATGACTTTTCAATCCTAACAATATTTGCACTACTGAATCAACAAGTCATGTTCTCCTCTGTTTAGCTGTAGGCTTTGTCATCTGGGGCAGGTTATAATTTTTATTTTGTTCTTCTGACTAATGCTGTGGTACTTAGTGTTCGGTGTATAGAATTTGTGTATAACCTTCAACATGGTATAAACTGTTTTCTTCTCTTTTGGCAGGAGAAATTTCTAATTATAATTTTAAATTATTTCCTTTCATTCACCAAAGCAATGCCATAATAATAAGGCAAAGTAAATTAAAAATATTTAGAACATTGAGCGATTCTAATCCTTCTGAATATAAGATTTGAAATTATCTTATCTTGGATTTGTTTGAATGATGATTTATTATAAAGACTGGTGCAAAAGCACTGTAATATAAAATAAGTTGAATGATACCTCTTAAATATTTATACATTCAACAAACATTCATTCCATACCAACTACTTATCTGAGAATATCAACATGATTATAACACATTCCTACTCATCCTAAATGTTTGTAGATTGTTACAGATATCAAAACAAAAGAATGCAGTGAGTACAATGAAGACATAAAGCTTGTCATGGCCATTTCCACCTGGGTTATCAGGAATGGCATCAAAGAGGAGATAACTTTGACCTGAGTCAAGAAAGTCCATTTACTTGCAATTATTTATTGAATATTTAATTTGTGTCAAGAATTGTCCCTTGTTACTAGGGATAGAAAGGTTTATGTGCTCAAAACCCTTAAGAAGTCTGCAGTATGGTGAGGGGAACATACATTCAGAACCAAACTACGGTGAGAACACAGAGGGATCCAACTCCTGCAGGTTGGGCAGTTAGGGAAGTTTCTTAGAGGAAATTTCACTTAAGCTGATTTTTTGGAGCATAAGTTGGAAGTATAAAGTAAAAACACTCCAGTTTGAAGGAATACTATGAACAAGTGCAGAGATGTTATGGTATGTCTGTGGAACTATAAAATTTCTTTTGGTTGAGCTATTGGCCAGAAAGGACACAGGAATTGTCAAGAGATGGGCTTGTAAAAGTAGGCAGGGATGAGATTATGCAAGGTCTTATATTCTTAGTAATGCATTCAGGCCATATTCTATGGAAAAACTGAAGGGGATGGCATTACACTTTGCCTTTCAAGTCAGTCTGGCTGCCGTGGAGGATGGATTAAAAGTAATCCATTTGACCTCCAGCAAAATAAATAGCTTATATTAGGTAAATTATCTCTTCCACAGGGACAGTTATCTTTTTCATTGTTTCTCTCAGGAGAATAATTTGCTTTTACTGGGAACGCACTGTAATCAATCAGCTGTTCCAACAATAATCAATCAGCAACTGTTTATTGAGCTTCTGTAATGAAAAGCATTTTACAGGTTATGAGTGTATATAGAAACCAGATGTCAGCCTCTTGGGTGCCCCTATTTGTTCCATCCTTGTGGGCTCTGGCCACTGCCTATTTTTGTGATTTCCTCACTTATCCCTTTCCCCATAGCTCACTATTCTCTAGCCTCACCAGCCTGCTTTAGTGTTTCTTCTATCAAATCAACCTCAGTCCTGACTCCGGGCCTTTGCCCTTATCTGTTCCCCCTGTAGCGGGAGCATTTCTCCAAAATCTTCCAATGGCTGTTCTTCTGACTTATTCAAATTCTAGGTCTTTAAAGAGATCTTCCCTGACTATGCTATAGAAACTCCCTCAGCTATCCTTTTATCTCATTACCCTCTTTTCTTATAGTCTCTGAAATTGTCTTATTCAGTTAAAATTGCATTTTGCTAGTGCCTGTCATCCCCTTATCCCTCCACCTATCCTGGGATATAAGATTCATTAAAATGGAGACCTTTTCTGCTTCATTTACTGCTCTACCTCCAGCACTTTGAACAATGTCTGGCACATAGTAGGCAATCAGTAAGATTTGTTGAGTGAATGAATGTATAAATGAATGAACGAATAAATGAAAGAAAACTCCTGTATCTAGGCACTGCAGCTGGAGTTCTCCACTCCCGTAAACATTGAGCCTAGTAAATGGTTTTACTAAACAAAAGGGAATCCACTCCTGGAGATAAATTCTACAATATCTATAGGAGGTTAGAAGCCCCCTGTTAATGTTTACCTTAAGTAACACATTTTCTCCAAAAGATATAAATATATTTTTAAAGCATTTTGTATTCATAAAGCTCTCATGTATGGGTTCATTGCCACATTTCGTTTCCATAACAACCCTAGCAGCAGCAGATGATGTATTTTTTTTAGATGCTACTTATGAGGAAAATTGAATGCAGCAAAGGGGGCGCATATGGTCATAAACCGATACATGATAGAAATTTGTTAAAGCCAGATCTGTTTTGATGTAGTCTTTGCATTCATCTCACTGATTTTCTGTAAGCTAATTTGACTTTCTAAGCCAGGAGTCACAGGCTGAAAAGCCATTGGTCATCAGACAGGTAAGTTAAGACTGAGGAGAAGATCCAATGGATTCATTGTTATGTGCATATGCATAACTTCTAGATCTGTCCCCAGTTTCTTCTCAAAAACTTGCATTTTAATGTCCTGTGTAGGACTCGTCATTGGTTTATTTGTGGTTGGTCCAGCACTCTCATTTACACAACTTTGGCACCAATGTGGTCAAAACTTTTTACAGAACACAAATGAATAGTAGAAATGGCAGAGAGGGTAACGTAGAATCTGCCACAATAATGTGCATTTGCTGAGAGCTTAATCACTTATTAAAGGAACAAAATAAAGTAATAAAGACTGCTTACCTAGGAACCACAATGTTGCAGTGTTTTAAAGGGAACATGATATAACACAATTGGAAAAGCCTTTTCTTGTTGGAAGGAAATATATCAAAATAGTAAGCCAAGTATTATGGTATGGATTGTTATTTGGTTATGATTTACATTTTGAATATAGGAAAAATACCAAAAATTCAAAAATATAACAATTGCAAAATAAACACAGTTCTCCCAGAACCTAATAAATGAAGTGTTACCTTAAGAAATTAAAAAAAAAATCTCAGAGAACACAACAATATCAAATCAATTGCACAGGTTTATTTCATATATTATGTGTTTATAAGAGAAAAAGTGCAATGTATGCATACTGGGAAGTATTAAGGGAAATGGAAAATAACTGGTAAAGTAAATAAAAAACTCATAGAGGCTATTACTTAAGTTAATTATAATTTCGTACCTAAAGTCTCTCTCTCTATTTCTCTTTACTATAGAAAATTGTGTAGTAAGAATTTTAAAACAATAAAAAGATTCCATTGCTCACTATATAAAAAGCAAAACAAAATGGCAGATGAACCAAAATAAACAACTATTACTGAGTCATGAAGTTATTTCATTAAGTTAAAGTTACAAAAAGAAAAGTGTTTTATCCTTTAACATTTTTTCTTGAAAAGAAATCATTAAATCCATAGTGTTCTTGATCAATTTCTATTTTGGGCAACTGTAAATCAAACAATCTTTTAAATATCATGCATTGAAAAAATGTTTTGTTTCATCTTGCATATTCTATATAATTGGCAACAGGCAGTTCGAAACAATTGTGTGTGTTTATTTAAAAGCTTTCAATGGATGGGTAAATGGGCAAACTCATCCACATTTCATTCCAGTTTATTTCTTGTTTGGCAACTTTGATTTTTGGATCAAATTATGCTGGATAATGGGCTCAAAAATTCAACTGTTTAGTATATTGACAATTTATGCTTCTCAGCCATGTAGGAGGAACTCAATTGACCTGCTTTATGCTTTGGTACAGATTCCAGCTTCATTAATTAGGGCATTCATTCTTTGTATCAGTAGCATTTCCCACTTATCTTTCTTTCCATACCTCCAAAAAATGCTTTCTTCTGCAGTTTTCTTCTTAAACATCTCTTAACCAGTTCAGGTTTACAGGTTTAATTTAATAACTGAGTAAACTGGAGGAGGAGACCAAATCATACTTGTAAAGTTGTCAATAAGTTTTTGCTTCCAACTCATGCCAATTAACTTACTGTAGAATTAATAGGGTTTGCTTTGATTTTGGCTACTAATAAGAATATTACTAGGGATTACAGCTAACCTTAAGTAACATGCATGTGTTATTCACTGGGTTGCAGTTTCTCTATGCACTGTTAATGTAGAATTCTTCAAACAACTCTATTTCATCTATCACCATTCCTATTTATGGATGGGAAATTGAAATTTTAAAAGGTTAAGTGCTTGTTCAAGGATAAGAACCTGGTAAGGGAGGGTTGGGGGAAAAAATACACCAAATGTAAGATATGGACTGTAGTTAGTAATACTATTTTGACAATGCTCTTGCATAGTTTGTAACAAATGTATCACAACAATGCAAGGTGTTGGTGGAGGGTGATGTATGGGACCCCTGTATGATGTTAAGCATGTTTATTTTATAGGTTCACACTTATTGTTTATGTATGTTCATGTATGAATGATACACTTAAATGTATATATATATAAAGAAGCTGATAAGCAGCAGACTGAATACAGAGAACACATTAGGCCAGTTGTCTTAGTATAAAATGGTAATAATCAAGAAATAAAGGAATTTGAGAATGCAGGTTTGTGAATGACAAAAGTCCAAAAGTTGTGCATGGAACTCTAGACATTTATATTTCATATTAGTCAAAACATTTTAATTATTGCTTAGATAAACTAATAATTGTGATTTAGGTAGATATGGAGGAGAAAATAGAAGTTGTTTAACAAATATTCCATTTACTCTTGACTACCAATAATCTTATACCCCTGTTTTCAGGCTTGTTCCCAGCACATTCCTGAAACAACTGTCTTCCAAGTTAAATGTGATCCTTTTGCTGTATCTAATGTCCATTATTAATCATGTTTCTTCTTTCTTCTTGTAACATTTGATAGAGACTCTATAAGGTTGAATATCTTCTCTTTTATCTAACTCTCTATTTTCTTGATGAGAATCATTGATTTTTTTTGACTCTCTCACCATTCTTCACCATCATTCTGCCCCTTATCCTCTACTACCCTCCCCCATCACCCCCGCACAAAGAACTTGGGTCTGTTTTCATGTCATTTTCCCACCTCTGTGTTCTTTCTTTTCCTCCTCCTTACTTATCCACATCTTTCACAATTTAGCTGAAGAGCCACCTCCAAAAATAAGAATTTCAAAATCGCTCCAAGCTCTACACTTTTCTCCTTTCTCTAAACTTCTGTTACAACACTACATTTTAGAACAAACTTGTTCTTTGACTTTTTCATATTTATTAATTGCATTTTACCAGGTGGAGTATAAATATGTATAAAGACAAGGACAGTAATTTAGCATTTTAGTTAGTCACTACTTCCTCAACATCCTTGCCTCTCTTTCCCAAAGGTTATTCACTAAATATACCTTGTAGGGACAGTAAATGCTTGTTTATTCATTAATGCTCCAGACTTGGAATCAGCCCTGCAATTCCACATGCCTTCATAAAGGATTAAAGAGCTAGTGCTTAGTATAACTTGATTCTTATAAAATATTGCTAAAACCCATATATGCTTTTGATTGTTATAGTATGTAGAGAAACAGTGTGAAACCAATTTTGTAAAACAGGTCATATATAAATTAAAAAGAAAAAAATAAAGCACTGGGTTTTAAAAATATTTTCACTCAGTGTGCTAATAAAGAGGAAAGAAAAGATAAAAATAGTTTAGGAAGTTGGCAGTATGATATGTAGGCAGTTCAAACCTATGCCATCACAAATATCAGCGAAAGAGGTGGAAGGAATGAATGGGAGCAAAATCAGTGTTAGGGTAATATGTCAGTATCAACAGGATAGAATGATCACTATCAGAGATGATTTATAAAATGGTATATTAAATGAGAGTGATGGAGCTTGAAATAACCTTGGAAATCAAGGGATATATGGTCTGCTTAGGGTTGGCATAGTTCTTTTGCGTTCTTGTGTGTTCTGATGCAATTTCCTTACATTTTCCATTCTTGTTTTCATAATATCTTATTCCAGATATGTTTACCACATATAAGAAGAGCTTTAAACCCTTGCCTTTGAAATGTCACTAACTTCTGAAATTGCCAGCCTTCATATCAAATTATACACATCAATACATCTGAATGTGCTACTAAAATATTTTTTTGGTTATAAACAAAGCTAATTTCTCTAAAATTAAAAAAATAAAATTTTGAGGTATAATTTTAGGATCATCAGATCTATTATTCTCCATTTCTAAAAATATGCACGTCTTATTTTGCATATCACTCCTCCCTGAAAACAGGTGCTAATTTTAAAAAGAGCTGCACTAATTGAAATCTGTCAATGAAGTCTACACACCTGCACTCTTATGTTGATTTTCCATGATGCTTGTTATATAAATGTCTGCTTTCATTTCCATTTTTCTGGACTTTCCTTCTCTAGAGTGCTTATGATATAATAATGGTATTCCATCTATTCCCTCAATTATTTGAATATAGTGATTACTCTTATTTTATCTTAAAGTTACTGACTATAATGTATATGTTTGCATTATAATCTGCTTAAATATAATTGTTACCAAATTTTCTCTATAAGTTATCTGTAGGGAAAAATAGCTAAAAGTGGATTTTTTTTACTCTCTATATGACTAGGTTTTGCGAGGAAGCAGGGACAAGAGACGTTAGTCTGGAGAGTCAGTTGACGATACAGTGCAGGCAGTCCTTAAGAAATGGAAGAGAGAGAGAAAAGGAGAGAAGGCTAAGGATCTTGGATAATGCCCATGTATGGTAAATGACAGAGGTTGACAGTGTTATTTGGAAAGTGGGTTCCTGGGGAATGGGAGAAAGGAGGACAGACGAGAATTAAGAGGACCTAGAAAGAAATCTCCTACAGACATCATTGATGGCCAGGCTACTCCAGTCTACCCTCAGTTATACTTCTTCCCCTCACAGGCCAGAATCAAGAAGGGTCCAACAGGAGTTACTCCTAAGTAATCCAAAGAGGTCCAGGCAGAGATGAACCAATCAAACATGGGTATACACATGTGTAGAAAGATAGATAGATGATAGATAGAAAAATAGAGAGATAGATAGCATTTTACACCAAAGCATTTAGAATGCTTATATCCTTTTACAGACATTTACAATACCCCTATACAGTACATTAGACTCAATTTTAATTAAATATTATATATAAAGATGTTTTGTCAGCCATACACAACCATGCAACTAAATGATAGCTATCATTCATTGTCTTTAAATAATTTTTAAACTTTACACCCAGAATATAAAATGTAGGGGATTGGAACATGGGAATTACCATTTCTGTGGTCTGTAGGAATATCAGTATCATCTTTACTAACTGTTAAGGGGTGGTGGTGGTGGAAATGGGGAAAGAAAAAGAGAGAAAGAAAGGGAAGGAAAGAGAAATTAGATTATTATGTGGCTGAACTGGTGTTTTCACAGGTTGCCTTTGAAAAATAAAAAGAAACTCATATAAAATATTTTTATTTCTAGTATATAAAATCTTTATCGGGGCAGGAAGAGCCCCTCAATTTGATATCAGCAAGGTTGCATGGGGTCTTATAAAGAAAACAAGTCATTTTGCTACTTAATGTTTTGGCAAGTCAATGCCATCATTCAGCCAAGTGACTTTCAGTAGATTCCTGCTGTGCATTCGCTTGTTCATATTCTCCCTTCTGGAATACAAAACTCTGAAAAGGGACCTCCAATCTGAATTACAGATATTAGGTAATCTCACTGATATTGTTTTATTTATTTACCACATTTCTAGAGTAATATTCTCATATTTTAACGATTAAAAATCAAAATTAAGGTGTTTGTATAGTTGCTGCCTTAGAATATAGTTTCTTCCCAATTTTTAATTTTATTTTTCTCATTATTCACATGCTCATATCTGGTCTTCATTTGTAAAATAATGGGACCAATGTCTACATTGAAGTGGGGGGTGATGGATAAGCACTCAACACAGGGTTTATTACACAGCAGTTACCTAATTCTGGCAGGTGTTATTACATATTCATTAAAGAATCTTTAAAATTAGAGGAAAATAAGTCATTTCCAATGCAAAAAAATATTTCCCAAACAGTCATATCTTTTGATACAAATGTTTACATTCAGATCTGTAATTCAAAATGCCTGGAGATTTGAGTTTTGTTACCTAGGTACTTGCCTCAGCTGTCTGCTGGGTGAGGATGAATCCCCATCTGTTTTGGTCAACAATTAATCAGTCAATCATTTCAGAGATGATAGTGTTAAAAATATATCCTAATATAGCAAACCATGTATGTTTTACAAACCACATTTCAGAACACCTTTTTGTCTTGAAATATTTGCTTTATGCCAGACTTAGATCATGTCTGTATATGCAAATTAAAATCTAAACCACCTATTGGTTAATTATAACAAAAATACAATTTTGCCCCTATTATTTATTCAACAAATACTTATTAAGAACTTACTGTGTGGCCGGCACAGAAGGTAGGAAGATGACAAAAAAAGAATGACATATTAACATTGTGCAGTGATGGCTTTAGAATACTCTGAGAAATGCTTACCAGTTTAATGCAATTTGGGGCACAGAGGGTGATATTTGAGCTTCTTTCAGGGAGATACACATCTGTTGAAACCTTTCAGGAAGTACAATGAGCTCAACTGATTGGGTGGAGTGAGATTTTAGAAGCAAAGTTGCTAGGTAGAAAGTAGGAAAAGGAGTTGTTGAGAATAATTCCCAAGTTTCTAGCTTGAATGATAAGATAAATGGCATTATTAATCAAGATGTGAGAAACACAGCAATTGGGAGGGTGAAGGAAATACTGAGTTTTAGACAGTTTTGAATACGGTGAACCCGTTATACCTATGATACATTCAAAAGGTGATGTCCAGTAGAAAATAAAAAACTATGAATATGATCTTTTTCTTGATGTGACTATGTAAATTAAATAGTATTTTAGCTGGCATTAAATAATTGCCCAAAAATCTCAGTCTCAGTTTTCAGTGAAATAATTTCATGCCTTAGAGAAAAATATTATAAATTCTTTACTAATAATTGTAGAAAGAAATTTCAAAGATAATTGTTTGTCTATGTTGACCTGAATAAATTTATGTATAATGGATGAGAGCAGAATGCTCTATTAATAGTTACAACTACATCAGTATTGTTTTCAAAAAGCAACATCCTAGAGTCAATAGTCAAATAAATAAAAGTGAATTATGATTATTGATATAAACATGAACATTTCATAAAGTTGACTTGGCCTTTGATTACATGTCTAGAAATTTGTCTTCTTTAGTGCACGTCAATCTTAAGAGATTTAATTTAATTCAGCTCCAAGCAAGTCCCTTTTATGAATATAGGGGTTTGAGAAATGGATAAAAAGGTAGAAAATACAACTTATCTCACGTAAAATTTTATTTAGTAGAAGATAGGCCAAAAGTACGCTGATACTGATAACAAGAAAAGAAAAAGATATGTCATAAAAATATACAAGCAAAATTTAATTGGGGACAGGTAGGTAAGGAAAAGTTTCAAGGAGAAGGAGCACATTAAATCCCTTCTTAACCCAAGGTTTGATATGCTTGTCAAAGAAGTACTTTGATGTCTTGGTACCCTGTTTGTTAAAAGGTGACCCAGTATTTTATAAATGATTTTGAAGTGAAAAAATGAAAAATAATTAGTAAAAATACATTCCATCAGCATTTCATGTTAAAGCTCATCATGCTTTTGTTTTGATTTTGGTTTTGTTTTTGTAACATTTGCAAATTGTCAGTATCACTTTAGACAATGGCTTCTTTCTTGAATAAGGGGGAAAAATTGTGACTGAAAGAATGTTCAGGGTATTATTTAAAACCGTGATAATCTCTCATTTTAAAAGAGCATTGAGAATCACCTCAAGCAACTGAAGAGTCATGTTACCTTTTGATATGCAAATAGCTTAGCAAATTTATTTTAGCTAATTGTCTTATCCATTTGCTATATTGTTGGGAGTGCATTGTATCCGTAGATCTTTTAATGATGTGAACTATGTTTTAGGAAATATAAGAACGGTAAAGCATTTCCCAGATATTTCTGTGTTACAAAAGAAGATGAAGTTAAGGCTATACTGCCTTGAATGAAAACCTGTTAACTAACAATTTACCAGTGGTCGTAGTTTCTAATTGAGGCTAACAAAACAGCAAGAGATCAATTAGATACTCACTTGACATTCTGCTTGAAAAAGGGATGACATACAGAGGTAGCCTCTTAAAAGGAAAAAATGCACAGTACAAATGCCGAGTGAAGCAGTCAGACTTGTCAGCTGATTTCTAACACCAAATGACCAGAGCATGAATCGTGGCTGTCTTTTTAGATGAAATGACTTGCTTAGGGAAGATGTCAAGTCTGCCTTACAAGAGTAACAGGTCATCACGATTATTTGGTAAAAAACAAACAAATAGTGATGTACGGTTCAAGGTCAATCACAGGTGAGGAAGATACTCACTTTTCACTTAAATATAAATCGATTTGTAAAATAACTTGTACGTTTTCAGATTTACATGTGAATGACTTCACCTTCATAACATTCATGGATTCCGTATAGGCATTACTGATGAAAGGAACATAAAATTACATTCATTGTTGGTTTTTTGCCCTTCTGCTTTCAAGCCATAAGAAATCTTTAACATTGCATTAACATTGCATTCTTCTTGTCAAATTGAGCTGAGTTTCAGAACGACCCAAAAGTGATAACTATCCCCAAGTTTAAGGCAAATTAAGGAAACCTAAGGAAGTTATTTATATTGAGTGCGTGCAAGTTTGTGCTTTCTCTCTGAAAGCTGCATGCTTTTAGAGTTAAGCTGAGAATTAATAATAATAGGGGAAAAAAGAGAAACTGTATACCGCAGAGTTACAAACTATTTATCCATAGTGGTGTTTCATTTGATTCTTTGTTCCAAATTGCTTTCTGAATGGCTTTTTTCTTTAGGCCTAATGTGTAGGCTTTAAAACTTAGGTTTGAAAGGAGTTTGCACTCCCAGATTAATAGAGAAGAATGTGTCCCAGTTACTGACATTCAGGCAGCTTTCATGTAGAGAAAATATAAGTCCAAAGGAATCCTTCATTAAGGTTTCACTGTCACATGTTTAAAAGCAACCTTGACTCCCATGGTAAATAACACTAAAAAGAATAAGACTTTCCATTAAATCATGGACTCCATTATAGTCTTTTCTAATAATAATCCTGAGGAGAAAAATGCCTCAAGAAATCTGTTCATTTTAATAATACAGAGTCTGACAAATTACTATGATGGAAGCATGTGGTACAGTGCTTAATCTCTCAAGGTATTTATTTCCTTTCATAACTTTTTTGAAAATCACTCTCTAAATTCCTAGATCCCAGGGAAAATAATAATATATTTTCTATGTAATTAAAACTTTCCTGAATTCACTGATACATAGGGAAAGGATAAATCGATTGGATTAGAAATATTTCAACATGGAACAAAAAATAGCTTTCTTTAGTTTTTGATTCATTTTTTATGTGATATGCCATTTTGAAAATAACTCAACTTTTATAATTTTTCATTGTAGAATGTTATGGAGAAGAATGGAGAACAATATGCTACTTCAAAAGTGACTCCACATTTAGAATACATCACTGTAGTATGTTGCAAAGAGGAATGAGAAATAAAATGTGCTTTAATTAAGCCATTTTTATTGCATATCATTTTAGCTGTTTCTACTTTTCAGTTGTAAATTATTTTTAAAAAGCACCTTTGCATAGAACTCCTTTAGAGAGTCTCTGATTAAGACAGATTTACAAAAGTGGCAACAATATATTTTTGAAGGTTTTGACATATCTGTCAGCTCATCAGTTATTAATGCAATCTATTAAACAACCATTGCCAATATTGTCCAATTTTATGCTGTGTATCATAGAATTATCAAGCAAAAAGATTTTAGCAAGCCTTTCATAATTTCTATACTCAATCCTTTTCAATAGGTGTTATCGAACATTACACATATCCCCAGTGTTCAATGAAAAACTGTAAAAATTTTCTGCTTTCAACATGGAACCCCTTATGCATCATTCATGCCCTAAATTGACTAAGCTTGTATCTACATTGCCAAAACAACCTGTCAGTTCAGAGAAAATAATCAGTCAAAACAGTTATTTGGTGTCAGGTAGGAATGTATTTTCAATTTTCAACAGGTTTTGTTCTTTTCTTGTAGCTCCAGTCTTAAAGAGCAAATTTATTCTAGAAATATGATCCGTCTTGGGAAATTATAAAATTCCCCTGGCCTAGAAGACAGGTAAAAGTGACGGAATGATGTAGAGGAAATAAATATTGGTATCAGATGGATATTGGAGCAAAAGAGACCTGTTTTTTGTTGTTGTTGTTGTTTTTATCATGGTCATTTTTGAACTTCCATTTGTAGAAACATTTTTGCATAAACAACCAATGCCTCACATAATACACAACACTTCCATTTGTAGAAATGGAAGATGGTGAATTATGATGTTTTGCAATATCTTTAAGGTACTTTTAAATATGCTTTAGGTATATAATACCTTAAATTACTTTATATTAAATAAATTGGTTCATCATTTAAGACATTGCTAATTACTTGTAGTGGCTAGTTCATATCTGGGTGCTGTTTTCCTTTAAACACATGAAAATCTGTCATCTTGTCTGAAACATTTGGATGATTAAGAACATCCCCTTTTATGAAAAAAAAAAAAAAAGACCCTCATTTCCCCTTTTTTTAACTTTACATTGCCTCTGGGTGGAGATGAATCTTATGTTGTGTCTACATAAATCTTCAAGTAGAGATAGGTTCAGATCAAATTATCAGATCCTAGTAGAACTTTTCTCTTTAAAAGCAAGAAAATGTGATAATCTAAGTGGTAGTTCTGTGTCACACCATGAAGTCTGGTAATTCCTCAGCATAAAAGACTCAAAACCATGGTAGGCAAAAGTAATCAAATGCATATAGTTAGATTAAATGCATGCTGTGGGTCATCAGAATAAAGCTGTTTTTAAAAAAGAGATTTGTAGTTTCTATGATTTAGTACATCTGATTATGGTTCTTTTAACTTGGGCCTAAAATTATAACCCAGAGTTTACCTCCAAGATTTGGAGTTTGGATGTATTTTTTTGTAATTTCCTGCTGACTTCCTCTCCCCTCTCCTTTCCTGAGGAGACAAGGGGACTATTGATGATTGTTGAAAGTAATGCAAGCAGTCAAAGAGCCTGATGATAGAAAGAGCAATTGAGTGCAGAGTAGTAGCTAAAGGTCAAGGACCTTAGATGCGGTTTATCAAACTTTACATTTTACCTATGTCTGGTTTACTATTCAAAAGTTTTACAGCAAACGTTAGGAAGAACCCAAACATCCATCCATAAACATCCACACATTGATATTCTTTGCAGCTATTATAAAAATTGGAAATTCTACATGTATGGATTTGAAAAGATCTCAGGATATGTAATATTTTAAAAATGGTGCAGAGTAATGTGTAGAACACACTACCTTTGCCGTAATCAAGGAAGAAATGTGTGTGAGTATGTGTATGTGCGCACATAAACATTTTTGGATGGATGTACATTACCTGAAGATTGGTGGGTGAAAGGGTGGGAAGATTAAGAAAGTAACAAGACTTCTTAATCTATCATTTATTAAAGCATTTTTATTTCTAAGCCTTATGAATTCATTACTATTCAAAGTAATATTCATTTTAATGAAAGAAAAATATTACGCTTTTTTAAAAAGATTTATTTTATTTATTTATCTCTCTTACACCCCGCCCCCCTTGTTGTTTGCGTTCGCTGTCTGCTCTCTGTGTCAGTTTGTTGTGTGCTCATCTTCTTTTTAGAAGACATGGGGAATCAAACCTGGGACCTCCCCTGTGGAAGGAGGCGCCCAATGGCTTGAGCCACCTCCACTCTCATTGTGTTTCCTCGTTGTGTCTCTTTGTTGCATCATCTTGTTGCATCACCTCTCTGTTTTGCTCATCTTCTTAAGAGGCACTGGGAACTGAACCCAGGACCTCCCCTGTGTTAAGTGGGCACCCAAATGCTTGAGCCACATCCGCTTCCCTATTATGCTGTCTTTTAAAAATTATATTAACTCACTCAAAACCAATAATAACTGCCTGAAAAGTGTGATAGACAGGATGACATCCTGAGGTGTCTTGCAGAACTACAGATTCATGAGTAGTCTGATTTCTTAAGAATTTTTACCAAGAAATTCTTAATGTATTGTGGAATGCAAGGGTTATTATCAGTAGTTTAAATTTTGAGGACTCCCCCAATTGTCTCCTTTGTTTTTTGCCTTCCTTCCTCCCAGTGGCCACACGGAATATGCACATATATTTGTCTAAACCACACAATGGTTGGTTTGGTGGAAGAGCATCAGATATGAAGTCAGAAAATATTTGCATCTTCTTAACAATTTATTGTTGGTTGCTTTCGATAATTTATTAACATTCTAATGCTTCAGTTTCCTTGTTTGTAAAACAAAAATGATTATTCCTCCATTGCTGAGTTATTCTTCATCAAGGACTTTATGCTATAATATTCAAGAAAAGTGTTTGCAAATGTTAAAGTGCTATGCAAATGGCAGTTGATGATATTACGTTTTTATTATACAAGCGGATACTAAAGCTTCAATCAACCAAGTCTATATGTTCACATACTATACATCTCTTTCTCTCTCTCTTTTTTTTTCAATTGTCTCACTTTAAAATCCCTTTAGATGCCATTGTCTCTGCATCTAGAAAATAATTCCTCATTCTTTGGACTTAACCAGTTTCCTTCTTTCCAAACCCTGACTAAGTTTATCTAGTCCATGAAGTCTTTCCCAATTAATGTTGTCTTTTAGATATGGCCATTTCATTTGCTTGCTTAATGAATAGATATTTATTGACACTTATTATGGTTTCATCTTCTCATGAGGAACACAATGAATCAATTGTTGCCTCAATTACCTTAGTTCACAGCAAAATTGATACTTCTCTGCGTTTCTAGAGATGCTTTATATAATTGACTTGAACTATTCATACAACAGAAAGAAGCAATGATATAGTTAGTACATTTATATTTGACTTAAGATTTTGGAATATTTTTGCATTTAAAATTCATAAGCATTCAAAATATTTTCAAGAGTAATTTTTGATACATGACTCTAGAGGTCAATTTTTTCTCTAATTTCTTCACACTGTTTCTTTTTTTTCAAACTTTATTTTTAAACAAGTTTTAGGTTACAGAAAAGTTACATCAAAAATATGAGGGAATCTCATATACCCCATCCCTTCCCCCTCTCACATTTTCCCGTATTAATAACATTTTTTATTAGTGTGGTACATTTGTTACAATTGATGAACAAATATCAAAACATTGCTACTAACCAATGGTCTATAGTTTATATTATGGTTTATGCTTTGTACCATATAATTTTATAGGATTTGACAGAATGTATAATGGCCTGTGTCTGTCATTGCAATATCATGCAGAACAATTCCAATGCCCTAACAATACCCTATGTTCCACCTATTCTTCCCTCCACCTCCCCTCAGAGCCTCTGGTAACCACTATCTTTATATCAATGTTTACAAGTTCTTCCATTACTACACTAATAATGTCTACTTTGCTCCATTATTGCATTCTCCCCTTATGTTTGTTCGTTCCTCAATCTTGAGAATTTGGGGATGGTGATGTCCATTCTGCTTCAGATTGAGGAGGTGCTTAGATATTATTATTTATTTATTTGTTTTTAAAGATACTTAGATTACACAAATGTCACTTAAAAAATATAGGGGATTCCCATATGCCCTGCTCCCCACACTTTCCACATTTTCCCACATTAACAACATCCTTCTTTAGTGAGGTACATTCATTGCAATTGATGAACACATTTTGGAGCATTGCCACTAAGCATGGAGGGGCTTAGATCTTATGGGACAGATGGAAAGAATTGTTTTGCTTGCAGTTGTAGATACTCTTTTCTTATTGGGATGGACATTGTGCATCATCATCATTTTGTTAATTGTTCTAGACGAGTCCGAGGAATTGGAGAGTAGGTGTTGGCTGCAACTCTGCTGAGATTCAGAGCTTAACTGGTATATGAATAGACTGAAGATTTAAGTCTCTGGGACATATATTTTAATGGGTAAAGTGCTAATTATGGGTTCAAATAAGAGAGATAGCAGAATCACGTTCACACTGTTTCTAAACCTGAGAATATTCCCTTTCTGAGTGATGTAGAACATTCACTGAAACAATCTGATCTTTTACATTAAAACATTATTACAAAAAACAAATTAGTATATGAAGAAAAATTGTTTATGTCTCTTTACTTTGAACATATACTATATAAAAGAGAAGAAACTATAGGATATATTAAACAGTTGAAGATTTATTATACCCTTCAACTTTATATGAATAGGAACTTGAAAGCTAACTTATCGCATGTAACATAGAGTTGACTATATGCTATGTGAAAAAATCAGAAAAAAAAATCTGTCATAGGTGTATTCCCAATAACATTCCATGAATCACAGCAACATCCCCTATGTAGAGGACAATTTCATGCCCAGTTACAAATAGCAGAACTCATTCTTGGAGTGAAGAGGGAGCTATAGATCTGCACGACTCGGGCTATCTGTGATGAAGCTTGAATCAGAGCCGAGGGGATTGAATTTCAAGATGGTCTGCTCAGGAGCTCACTGCCTCATCCAGGACTTCATTATAGCCTCAGTGGAATGGCATGTCTCAATTTTTCTCATGGATTTTGTGTATTCAGTGTTTATAGATTGACAGGCATTACATTCAGGCATTCCTGGGATAGATTTATATTGTCCCAAAGGGGCAGTAAAGACCCCGAAGCAGAATGTAATATCTTAACAACTATAACAGGAAAAAAAACAAAACGACCATTTGAAAGCTGGAACCGCTTAGATTTAAAACATTACAGGAATGGACACACAAAGTGGGCAGGCATGAAAAACAAGATTATACTGTTGAAAGGACTACTCTTCTCAAACTTAACCGTTCTTTCTTGGTAATCTTATGTCTATCTAATTTAGCCTAAAAGTTCACCAAGAAAGATTCTTATACTGTCTTGTTTCTCATGGTTCAGAGATTCTTGATTGAGATTAGAAAGTTTATCATTGTTGTTAAAAAAGATGTATGTACCCACGTATCTACAATTTTTTTAACTTTAAAAAACTTTAATAATACTAGAAAATATTTGTCAAATCAAAATGCAATAAGAAAATATCCTTATCGACCTTGAAATATGCAAACTACTTAATACCGCGCTGCAGTGTTAACACTGTAATTTAGGACAGGAAGAATTTGATAAAATTGCAGGGAGAGTTTAAGCAGTCAGAATGTAATTACTAACTTGAGGATCAGCCAGAACACCACATACCTTCCATAATGGGATGGGTCAGCAGCAAAATGTTCAAGATCATGAGTCGGCCTGCTCTTAATCACATGTTTTACTTGGCAAGATGATGCTCCCCAGGCCTATCAGTCAAATACAGGCTGTATTTGAGTTCCTAATAAGATAGGTACCATGAAAGATGCCAAGACCTGGATGCCACAAATCCTTCCCCACTGAACTTAAACCACACACATGCTGAGTAAAAAGATAGGGTAGTGAAAAGGATGACTTCTACTACTGGGAACTAAAGTTTCTTTCCAAATAAAGCAAAGGCTTTTTAGAAAAACTTAGTAACTCCCAGAACTGGTGACTAATGAGAATGAGGAGAAGCTTCAAGCTAGAATGATGGTGCAAATTTCCCTTCAAAACCCTTCTGCATAGATGTTTCCAGACTTCTCTACCACATAGTCCTATGAGAATAGAATAGTAAAGGAAGAGTGTGGCCAAGTTGGAAATACATTTTAATATTTGAAACCCTAAAAATTTGGCATGATTTGTTGGTTGGGTGTTGCTGTCTAGTAAATATTCACATGGATTGCTATTTTATTTCCTAACTGGACGAAGAGCAGATGGTGGAAGAGAGAACATATTCACCAGGGTTCTGATTGCTGTGACAAAGTCATTTTGATGCAGGAGTCTAAGAAACCCCTGCCCATCCATCATAAAGTCTGCTGATGAGGAAGATATCCTGTGGTTGATAAAGGTAATAAATATAGTGGGTAGAGGGTCTAGCTGGTAAGGACTCCTGCTAAATATCCAATGATAGAATTGCAAGGCTGGAGCCTTTCCTGTCCTTGTTATAACATCCAGCCAACACAAACAATTAGAGAATACCCTGTCTCATTTAAATAATAGCACATTATTCCTCACATAGATTATCTCTATTAGTGTATGATGGGTCTCTTTGTGTCTCAGGTATTGATAGCTTTAAATACCAGGGGTATTTCCCACTCGACCAAATCAGCACTATTCTTTTGAAATCCCTTCTTTGGCTCACCATCAATTTGTGGTTCCAGTGTGTACCTTTGGACTCCAATGATAAGCTTCCTGGCTAAGGATTGGCACCTTTTTTCTGTCCTAGAGGAGATTTTTCTTGGAGCAGGCTTCAAACATCACAATTAGGGATTATTCAGTTTTAAAGGCCCTATAAGAGCCAATTGGCAAATGCCAGAAAGAAAAAAAATGTTCAATCAGTGTGTGCCAGATTACTTAATAATGAACACACAAAGAGAAGGACACCTGTTTCTTTTCATCCCACTAATCTATTTAGGAAATGGGAAACTTGACAGGAAAACAGAATGTCCAGGATTTAGAGCTTCTAAAATTTCTATATTGGCCTCCTCTGGGGAAAAAAATGCCTGCCTTCTGTTGTTTGGCTAAATCTTATCCTCTAAAATGGTTACGTTAGAAGTCTAAAAGATACACTCTAAGAATAAGGACATCTGAGTCCCATTTCTGCCATTAACTAGTTGTGTACCTTAAGGGAAGTCACTTATTTTCTCTGGACCGGCATTTTTATGTCAAGCAGCAGTTTTCTTGTTGAAGGTACTCACAGTACCTTCAAACGCAAATAGCCTATGATTTTCTATAAACATGGAATTTTTTAGAGAATTAATTCTTTTTCTTATCCTTAAAAATTTTTTAGTAACGTATTATATATTTGACAGTAATCAAACAAAGAAATCTATAATGTGTAAAACAGTCGTTTTACATTATGAGGTAACCCAGTCTTAACTTTCTGTCAAGCTATATTCTTTTCTAAATCCCCACTGATTGTCAGGGTTCAGTAAGAACATGGTTTTGCTGTGAGGCATTGAAATACCTTATGATGCAATATTACTTCTCATCAATATAACAAATTCTTGATGTGTAATAGGTCACTTCTTTTCCATGCTTTCTGGACATATCCTTTCTACACACGTGCTTCCACCTGAATTGGGGACAGAAAAGATGAACCCTAATGTCTGACTAGTCTAACCAAATAAACATCATTTCCATGTGTCTCCAGAAGAGAAGACATTGACAATGTTCTAGGCAGTTAGTAGATACCTGTGACTATTTAAATTTAAACAAAAATTAAAAGTCCCATTCCTCAGTTGCACCTGTCACATTTCCATAGTCACATGTGGCTAGTTGGACAGCATGAATATAGGGCATTTCCATCATCACAGTAAGTTCTATTGGACAGTGTTGTTCTAGACAGCAGATGATGAGGCTCTTCTAGAGTAGCAATAATAGGTATAAAGAAGAGGGGACAGATATAAGAAATATTTATTTTTATTAAGAAATAAAATCAGCAAGGCTTTGCCATTGTTTCTTCATCTTAGTCCCTCTCCAAACTGTCAATCTCGTTTCCTTCTCACCCCCTTACACTCTCATTCTCAATTTTCTACCCCTATAATCCTCAATCTAATCCCAATCTTCTCCCAAGCCTCTATATGGCACTGCCATCTACCCAGAGGTCAAATTAGAATGCCTCATTCCTTTCTTTGCTTTATAATTTTCTCCCTCCCAACCCTGACAAACATGTGAAGTCCACCAGCAATTCTTCCAAAATGTACTCAAATCCAGCCATACCTTCCTGCCTCCACTGCCAGGACCGTATTCCCTACTACCATCATCTCTCTCACCTGGATTGCAGCGAAAGTGTTCAAAGTGGTCTCTTGGCTTCCACTTTGTTTTAACTCATTCATTTTCCATATGGTGGCCAAAAGAACTAAAAATACAAGTTAGAAGATGTCACACGTCTACTTAAAACTTTTAAGCATTATCCTCACTACTACAGCCCCTTCCTCCCTCTGCCACCTCATTTGCTCTTGTGCGCCCCTCACTCATGTCACTCCAGTCACACTGACCTTGCACCATGTCCTATATTATATCAATCTCTTGCTTGTGTTGGAAAGTTGCCCTTGCAATTCCCTTTGCCTACTATAGGAATGCATTGGCCTGCACTATGAATGGCGGATTTCTTCCGGCTTCTTCAGGTTTCAGCTTTAATCACCCTTTACAGAGAAGCTTTTATTACCATCTTACTTTATACTCTCCTTTATTTTTGGATCTCAGCATTTCTTAAAGTCTTTATAGTCTTTTTAAACTATTTCTTTGATGAAAGCGTAGGTTATGCTTGTCTTAATCATTATGGAATATCCTAATAAATACGTGCTGAATGAATGAATAAATAAATGAATAAGCACTTCTAAGAATGACATACAGGAAAATTGCAACAAGGGAAGAAGATCACAAAAAATATGGAGCACATCAGTCTTTCATAAGGGCAAATTATGGGCAATCATGGGTCAACATGAAGACTCTGATAGCAAGGATGTTTGTAGGCATGCTAAACAGCAAAAGGAAAGGGGAAACTCATAAAAATATCAGGACACTTAATAGCCACCCTTTTGGTGGTTTTGCTCTTCCAGTGACCCTCTTCTTTCCATTTGCCATTCCTTTGCTATTTTATTTAGCAGGCCTTCTTGCCTCAACTTCTGTTTTTCTCTTTTGATTTGTGACCCTTTTCTTATTTGTTGCTTTGCCTGATGTATTGATCTTCCCAGGCTCCTTCTTTGTGGTCCATGTCCACTTGAGCTCTTCTTGGCTGGCCATTCACCAGCCAGTGCAGTGATTATCAGACTATTTTTAATTCTTGACATTTTTTTTCTTTTCTCACCTATGGGTAAATGAAACTAAAATGTTCATTAAGTTCCTGATAAACTGTTATACACACAACTTGTTATAGGAGGCATTACGTTCTTCCTTATTGGTGCAAAAAGAAAAGTTGTAGAATCCTTTCAACTAATGATTGTAACTAATGATTCTGTTAAGAAGGTTGAATGTAATCAGTGGAATGTAGATTAAGTGATTCCGTTTATTGGATCACTAACAAAAAAGGGCTCCATATCACTGAGTTATATGAATTCCTTCATAAAGTAGAAGCCAGGTTTGTCTTTTTAAATTTTTTTCATGTTTAAATTTAGAATGATATGAATTAGATATGAATGTTTTCAAATTAAAGGAAGCAATATTTAAATTGTAAAATGCCTAAATTCTTTTACCTGGATTCTTAAATTCCATGGCAAATTAAATTTATCTATCATGAATAAGGCTTGCACAATGTGCACTAATTTGTATGTTCTGGGGAAATCCCATTTTGTATGTATACACCGGTATTATTTAATTAAAAAAATAACTCTTAATAATGATTGAGTAATATCATACATGGAAGAAACAATAATTATTCCAGGGGAACCTTTTCTTTTTCCATACCTCGAAGTTATTTCTGCAAATTTATCCACTGGTGGCGTCTGACTGCAAAACGTTGTGTTTTTTTGTAGTCTGGCACCAGGTGAATACAAGAAAGGGTTGGTGGAATTGGTTTTCGTTGTTATGTTCAATACACTGTAGCAGGGAAGAGTTCCCGGTCAGCATGGGGACTGACTTGTCCTTTTCCTTCTATTCCTGATGACCCCAAAGCACTACGTATCTTCTAATATGTCAGCTCATCTGACATTTGTTCTACAAAGGATGGATGAAATAGCAGCAATTGACATTTGCTTTGGACTAAAGAAAGGAAAAGTAAGAATCTTGTTATCTGAGTTCAGTCGCTCAATAGTTATGTTTTCAGAAGGCCTCTCTGAATTCTGTTTTAAAACCTCCATTTGTATTTCATTTTCGGTTTTAACATTTTTCCATCAAAAGAAGAAAGGAAATCAATGACCTTGCAAAAGACATTTTAAAAAACAGAAAATTCAAGTTACAAACATATATGACAACAAAAGGCTTAGCACTCATTGGCCTAAAATAGGTAAATGTTTCTGTGATGGCAGAGTTGTGACTGGGTGAGTTCTCCCAAGGATCAGGCTAATTGTCAGAAAGGCATACTAACAGAATTCAATTACAAAAGTTAATGCCCATTTTAAACCTAAACAGAGCTGTGTGTGGTGGGGGGAGGGGAGGCGGGGATTGGGATGTGTGTATATGTGTGCATGCATGTGTGCTTGTTCTGGAATCTTAAAAACTGCATTTCCTATGCTGATGAACTTTTATTTTTAACAGATTTTCTTCCTTTTCCAAGATGTTTATGTCTTATTGATGCAGGCTTCAACTTTCATATCTCCTCATTTTATCATCAGTAGCAGCACGGAAGTCAAATAAGAGACCTTGCTGCCACTTATTGAGCACCTTCTGTGTGCCAACACTTTAGATGCATTTACTCATTTAATCTTCACAACACTCCTATGTAGATTATATTATGCAGTATGTTATTATACCTATGCAGGTATAATAACCTATTTCACATATTAGGAAACTTGGCCTATGTGAATGCCCAAAAGATCGTGGAACTAGTAAATTGCAAAACTGAGGTTTAAACTCAGACCACCGGAGACTTGAGGTAAGAATTGCATTTCACAGAGCACTTACCATATGTATGTTTGTATGTATTCAGCAGTCTTTGAAGGGTTTATAATTTAACTAAACAGATTGGACATCTACATTTAAAAAAAAAAAAATAATAGTTCTAAGCATTAGATGATTAATATGGACTAGTGTTTCCAAACCCTTTCACATTGGGCCACATAGAGAAAATGCTAATATAGACTTTACATGCACACAATGGCATTGAGGCCTGTTCAGATGGAAGTGGCTGATCCATGAGTTCTAGCCACTTCAGGCATGCCCCACTGCTCTGAAATGGAG